>CAUYPK010014451.1:0-29768 GCA_963574355.1 Loris lydekkerianus
AGCACTCTGGGAAGCCAAGGAGGGTAACTACCTAAGCTCAAGAGTTTGAGAACAGCCTGAGCAAGAGCAAGAGTAAGACCCTTATATGAAACCCGCACATTGTACCCCTTGATTGCACTAATGTACACAGCTATGATTTAATGATAAAAATAAATAAATTAAAAAAAGATGAAATATTCATATAACTTTTATCTTTTATTCTGTTAATAGGATGAACTATTAATTCACTAATTTTCATATGCTAACCCAACTTTGCATTTCTGGAATAAATTTTATTTTGTGATTTATAATCCTCTTTATATATTGGTAACTCAGTTTGCTATTATTTTGTTAGAAATATTTGCTGCTTTGTTAGGAAAGATAATAACTTGTGATCTCTTTGGCTGCTTGGCATAGTAATAATATAGGTCTCATATTTAAATTATAAAATCTTTTCTGAACTAGTTTGTGTTGGACTGATATTATTTCTATCTTATAAATTCAATACAATTTAACCAATTTAGACCTGGAATTCTCTGTAAAAATGTTTTCAACTATAAATTCAATTTTTCAAATATGTATAGGGCTTTTCAGGTGTTTAGTTACTTCTAATATCAATTTTAATAATAAAAATCTTTCTAGCTTTTTTTAAATTTTAACTAAGTTGTTTAACTTATTCTTATAAAGTTCTTGTAATTCTTTTTTCTTTTTTGAGACAGAGTCTCACTATGTCACCCTTGGTAGAGTGCCATGATGTCACAGCTTACAGCAACCTCAAACTCTTGGGCTCAAACAATTCTCTTGCCTGAGCCTCCCAAATAGCTGGGACTATAGGTACCTACCACAACGCCCAGCTATTTGTTGTAATTTTTTTATTAATTTTTTTTTTCCCACAGAGAAATGCTCAAGATTTATCAGGTGAAAAAAATTACACCTGATTATCTCTGTAATGTTTGGAGAGTTTCTACTGATATACCCTCATACATTTTTAATATTAGTGATTTGCTTTTTCTCATGTTTTTTCTTGCTCATTCTAGCAAGACATTTAATAATTTATTAATCTTTCCAAAAAAACAGTTTTTAGCTTTACTGATTGTTTTCTATTGTTTCTTTCTTATTTTATTTATTTCAATTATTACTTTTATTTTTCTTCTACTGACTTTGAAATTACTTTGCTTTTGCTTTTTTGCCTCCTCACAGCACATTGTTGATTTAAAATTTTTCTTTCTAATATAAACATTTACATTTTCCCTTGAAGCATGGTACAAGTCCTTTGTGCAAATTGAAGTATAATTTTATTATTATTAAGTTAAAAATATTTTCTAATTGCAGCTTTGATTTCTTCCTTAACACATACGTTCTTTGAGGATTGTTGTTTATTTCTCAAATACAAGGTGGACACAAAGTTTGTGCACAATTTAAAATAGTTTAACATTGGGTGGCGCCTGTGGTTCAAAGGAGTAGGGCGTCGGCCCCATATGCTGGAGGTGGCAGGTTCAAGCCCAGCCCCGGGCAAAAAAAAAAAAAAAAAATAGTTTAACATAGTAAAACTTTATGAACACCCTGTATTAGAGAATTTTAAGAAATGTTTTTTACTTATTTTTAATTTAACTATGTGGTGATTAGCAAGTATGTTCCAAATCATTCTAATTTGTTTAGATTAATCAATACTGTCCAATGCATTGTCTACCTTAATAAATATTTATCAGCATGTTAAAAGAGTATGTATGCTACCTTTTTGTGTATCGTGTGCTAGAAGATTCAGTTATGGTAGTTGGTAATGGTATTCAGAACTTCTCTCGACTTACTGATTTTCTGTTTACTTGATCTATCAATTGTCAATTGGGAGTCTAAAAATCTCCCCAATTATAGTTATGAAAGTGTCAAGTTTTCCAACCACATTTAGGAAAATTAGACTTTCCTCTTTATTGACTCTTTTGTCATTGTAAAATACCTTCTTTTGTCCTCAATATTTCTTGGCCTCAAAACTACTTTGTCTTTTATTGATATAGCCACTACTGTTCTTATAATTCTAGTTTAATTGATATATGTTTTCCATTTTTTTCTTTTACCCTATCTGTACTTTTGTACAGTAGAACCTCCATAGTTGACTAACTCCATAAGTTGACACAATTTTCATAAACCAGACATGCATATACTGATCAGTATCGTAGACCTAGTTCCTTATGTTGATCACTTCTGTATGTTGACCAGTTTGTTATAGTCCCTTGGGTGGTCAAGTTACAGGGGTTCTGCTGTATTTAAAGGGAATTTTTTATAGGCAGGATTTAGTTAGGTTTTGCTCTTTCATATAATCCATCAATTTCTATCTTTCTCTTGGAGTATTTAATTTAATGTACTTACTGACTTCTTTAATTCTGTTAGATTGATATTTGTTTTTTCACTTATTTTTTCTTATTCTTTCCCCTCTTTTCACGTCTTTTTCTTGAATTTTAAAAAATGTTTCTTGTTGTTTTCCTTATTGACTAATTATCTTTTAAAACATAGTGGTTGTTAAGGATTTACAATACAAATCATTATCAAATCACAATCTACATTTGAATAATATATAAGTTTCTGCATAAAATAAAAGATTTTCTAAAGAGTACCTCCATGTCCTTACCTCTCCCTGGTGTTATTATTTTCATATATTTTGCCCATGCATATGTTATAAGCTTCATATATATTGTAATTATTTTTGCTTTAAATAGATAATTTTCTTTTAAAGAAGTTTACAACTGTTTAAAATGTGTAATTACTTATGTATTCACCATTTTCACTACTCCCTCTTCCTTGTGTAGATCTGAATCTTCATTGTCATTTTTTGAAGGATATATTCACTGATTCAAAATATTTAGGTTGAGAGGTTGACTTTCCGAATTTTTGTTCTTGTTATTTTTTAGTACTTTAAAAATGTTTATATATTATCTTTTGGCATCCATTATTTCTGAGGAGAAGACTTCAGTTTATTATTTAGTTGTTTACTTTTTCTGTATTTACTGTGTCTTTTCTTCTCTTAAGTGCTTTTTAGGTATTTTTTTGATTTTGGTTTTTAGTCATTTGACTATAACTCCTGTTGTATGGTTTCTTTGGGTCTTCCCTGCTTGAGTTTTGTTGGGTTTCTTATTACTATAGATCTATAGATTTTTATCAAATTTGGAAAAAATTAGAACCTAAATTCAGATACATGTTCTTCTCTCCTGATGAAATTCTGATTATATACATTAGACTATGTGATATTTTTCAATAATAGCTGTTCTTTTCTTTCTTTTTTTTATCTTTTTGGCTTTCCATGTTTCAATTTAGAAACCTTCTCTTATTAGGTTTTTACAATTTATTTGTTTTCTGCAATGAAAAATCTGCAGTTACTCCCATTCAGCAATTTTTTTCTATAGATATTTTATTACCTATCTCTAGAAATTTTATTTGGATCATTTTCATATTTCATTTTCCTCTTTGCTTTGTTTTCATTTTTTAATCCTTACACATATTTATAATAGTTGTTTTTCTGCTCTTTCTGCCATTTCTCTTGCTTAATTTATCTCTTTAATATGGGGCACTTTTCCTGCCATTTTTTGTGGGTTTGTCTGGCAATTTTTTACTAGATGTTTGACATTGCAAATATTATGTTTTTGAATGCTGCATTTTGTAGCCTCCCTTTAAAGAGTGTTGAGATTTATTTTGGCAGGTAGTTAAAACCATATGACATCCATTGATCCTTTTAAGATAACTCTTTAAGATTTGTTAAGGTGTGTTTAGAGTAGCTTTCACTCTATGTTTATTTTACCTCTACTGTTAAAACTGTGACCTGTCCCAGGTCCCTCTAATCTAGTTGACTGGAACTTGAAAATATCTTATTCTCTGGGAACTGGTGTTTATAAGCTCCCCATTAGTTGTTTTCTCATGAAGATTATTCTTTGCTTACTCTTGTAAAATCTTTCCCAGCATATGCACAACTTAATATTCGTCCACAGACCCATAAGAGCCCATGCTGGTCTCTGAAATTCTTTCTTTGGGTGACTCAGTACAAAAAATTTAAGCTTTCTCATCCTCCCCAAACTCTACTGTGTCTTTAACTCAGTAAGAATATTATACTCCAAAAAAAATCGCCTTTATACAGAAAAGTCAATGCAATTGTAGGACTTACCTAATTTGTTTCTCTTCCCTCAGGGATCATTGTCTTGAACTACTTTTCATCTAATGTTTGAAAACAGTTATTTCATACATTTTATCAAGTTGTCTAGATTTTGCTGTTGTTTTTTGTTTCCTTTAGTCTTTTGCCCAGAAGGCAGGCCCAGTACTAGTAAGTATATCCTGGCTGAAAACATAAATCATCTCACTTGGTCTTCACTCGTCTGATATTATCTGTACTCTGACAGTATCTGTTATATATTTTTTTGGAAATGTTTGTAATCTCCCCAAGTGTGCAAGTGTTCCAGGAAAGAAGATTACATTGGGTGAGTAGATATGTCTAAGAGAAAGAGAGAGAAATTAGACACATTGTGATGAAAGAAAATGGTAAATGTTTAATTCTAAGAATTAGAAAATAGATATCTGTGATCTTTACTAATCTGGACAATAGCTGTGAGTGGGAGACAGGCTACCCAGCTCTGAGTTATATACCATAAAGTCAGGGAAAAGCTGCTGAGTGATGTTGTCAACTTCTGAGATTTTCTGGCAGATCTTGTCCTGTGAACTCGGGGCCTGGTACACTCTGACTCTTCTCATCTTTCCAGCTCAGATTCTGTTATCCCCTTAAGCATGAAATCAATTCCCTATGAGATTCAAATGGCTCATAAAATTCAATAAGCTATTCTACTGAAAATTTTAGAAAATCTAAAACTACAAATTAAAAGAAATAATTACTAATTGTGGGAATTTAGGTCTCAACCAAGGGTATGGAAAAGAAATATGGAAAGACTGGATCCCTCCCAGCACTATTCCTATATCAGGCTATAATGGAAAAGGAACAATAAAAATCACAGCTTTTTAACAAAGATCTAAGAGGAAAGGAAGAACCCCCATAATTTCACCTCTTCGGTAACCCCACAACCATCGCAAAGCATGGTTCTAGCCTTGCAGCAACCTCCGGCCCTCCTTCCTCTGCCCTTTAGCTAGAAGCTGGAGCCAGTGAATTACCCTGAATGGCAGGAGCCCTCCAGCCTCTGGGGGGGGGGGGGGAATGACTTTAATCTCATCAGAGCTCTAGAGAAGGGACTATTAAAACAGTTAATGGAACAAACTTCTGAATAGATAGTTCATCCATGACAAACCTAGGTCATTTTTTAATTTAAGGAAAAAAAGAAAGCTCGTGATATGCATCCTGTGATCATCATGGGCTCCAAGTCCTCCATCAAATCAATTATAAGTGGAATAAAGTCTTGACAATTTTTTTTTTTTTTTTTTTTTTTTAGTTTTTGGCCAGGGCTGGGTTTGAACACACCACTTCTGGCATATGGGCCTGGCGCACTACTCCTTTAAGCCACAGGAACTGCCCAAAGTCTTGATTATTTAATGAAGAACTCCAGAGGTGATTTGATGAATTTGGTCACAAAGGTGAAACAGGTAAGAGGTACAGTTTTCCATGAAGAGTACACAATCTTCCTACACCATAACCTGAATCATAATTGAGACAAAATGAGGGATTAGTCTATTTTAAAATTTTGACATCAGAGCACAGGTTGATGGGGTATCAAAAGAGCCCATTTGGAAAATTCCTCTTTAAACATGCAAATACAAAATAAGACCAAACACAGTTTAGAAAACAAAATACCCATAACTGGGGTTAGCAAGAAGTGGCAGAGGGTTAGGAGTCCAATCAGCAAAGAAAATGTGACCACAAAGTGAATTGTCCCAGTCACACCAGGAGAGTGATATTATATTATTTTACGATCAATCAGATTTGCCAAATTCTCTTAGATATTTGTAGATTTAGTCTATAGTCAGCAGAGATAAAAGAGGATACAAGTTATTTTGGACATGCTTATTCTGAAAAGATGTGTCCAAGGACACTTGATTTGATGAACAAAAATGTGGCCATAAAACTATTTTAATAAAATCCCAAATGTATATTGGCAAGAATACTTTGGAAACAGTAGTATATCTAACCATACATCACTGCGTGCCACTAAGATAGTTAATCGAGCTGAGATACCCTATCTCAGCTACCTCTATAAACCCCAGTTTTGACAAACTGCATCTTTGGAAGCCCTTAGATCCTTATTGAAGGAGCTGGTATACAAAGCCCCTTTGCTGAATGAGTAACATGTTCCGATGGAAAACCACTGACTTCTGACATTCTTAAAAATTGCTGGGCTAATGTGAAAACACTGCAAGTTAATATCTGCAATTTGAAGTCAGCTCCACCCAATGTGAACCATCTGATTCCCTTAACTGAGAGGAGAAGGTGAGACTAAACGCCATATGCTAAGTACTACAGGTAGACCAGGTATCAAGCACTGTACACTCTTCCTCTGAAAAAGACATTTTTGTTTTGAAATATCTAGCTTTCATTTTTCCTTTCTAATAGTACCCTGCTTTTTCTTCTTTGGAATACCTCTTCCTCACTGAATATAGAACTATGTGGAAAAGGTAATAAGACCCATGTTTTACTCTGAACCGGAAAGTGGCATCATGACACAATCTTTCGAGGCTAATTGCATTAACATTCCTGCCTGATGTTTCAAACACAGAGAGTCAAAGAGGCTGAGAGTGGCCGGGCTCTCTTCCATTCGATCAAGCATGATAGGACCAGAGTTTCTGTTGCAACATTGCCAGAATCTTTTTTGCTTTTGACCTTCTAGTGTAGCGGTTCTCAAGCTATGGGTCGCGACCCACAGGAACTGTATTAAAGGGCCGCAGCATTAGGAAGGTTGAGAACCACCGTTCTAAAGCTTCTTTGGTTCAGCCCCATTCCCAGGTCTGATTCTTCAGCATCTCGTGAATGTTTTTATCTCATCAGAGCCCTGGAGAAGGGACTATTAAAACAGTTCATGGAACAAACTTCTGAATAGTTTGGCCATGACAAACCTAGGTCATTTTTTGATTTAAGGATAAAAAAGGAAAAAACAAAGCTGGTGATATGGACCCTGTGATTATCATGGGCTCCAAGTCCTCCATCATATGCCCCTTTTTGCCTAATTTAAGCAAGTGTTTTTCTCAAAATGACAGGGTTCTTAGTGATTTACAACCTCACTTAACACAAACCCAATTCTAGGATGTTAATTATTATAACTGTTTTTCAGAGGAGAAAAATATACTAAAGAAAGGTTAAACAACATACCCACCACCACACAACTCAGGTGAGTCTGACCCGGAGTTTCCTATTTTTAACCTCCCCCAACATCCTCATTCCTATCTTCAATTCTTAAACTAACCCTTCAAAGATCATTGATGCTCCACATGCTGATCCAAGAATTTCCATTGCTGGAAGTGAGTAATGGCAGTCTTGCCAATTTAGAAAAAACAGTAACTTAGTGGATAAAATGTTTTCAATTTAAAATTTTCCTCCCATAAATTTTTCGAAAACCTTTGGTGGTTTCTATTGCTTGTCTGTGAGGCAGACAACAAAACAAATGAACAAGCATCCAATGAATATTAATGGCAAAACGCAGAAACAACAGATCGTGCTTCTTTCAAAAGCTTTTTTTTTTTTTGCATGCACATGTGTTGTGATTTTATGTTGCATACCTATAATGTAGTCATTTTCTGCTAGTAAAATTGTTCCTAGTTCAAATGCTAGAATTAAATACATCCATATTTCATAGTGTTATGCAAAGAACACTATGATTTTGGAGCTGTCTGCCATTTCACAAAGTTTAAGAAAAATTGCCCCAAATAAGCCTGAGACAGTGGCAGCCAAACATTTTTGGATGGTATTGTTTATATCACCTTTAGGGAACTCAGTCCTTTATCTAAATCCAAAGCCGTCAGATTTTGAGGATAAGGACCTTGGCACCTGCTAGATGCTACAAGAATAATGTTATTTGTTAGCCTAACTGCAAGACCCAGAATCAGTTTAAGGGGCTTGAAATCTCATTTTAATTCTTGGCCTGGACACCAAGCAAAATGCCTTGGGCCTTGAAAAAGGCCAGGGCATGGTATATTTATTGGCTGTGACTACAAATCTGGTTAACTTGTTGGGGATTTATAGAAAAAGGATAAAGCAATGCCAGATTTTGCTTTTGGCCAGAGATGCATCAGATTAATAAGACACAGGATAGTAGCCATGTCTTTAGTCAGCATGGTGGTCCATGCCGATTGTCCTGGAATTGAGAATTTGTGTAATGAGAATGGAAATTGGACCTCTGAATCTTTTGTCCTGTTTCTCCTAGAGTGAGATCAGTTATTTCAATATGTATATTTGAAACCTACTTTGGGCCAGGAGTGGTAGACAGGATAAAGGATACGCTAGTGATCCAGCACATTTAAAGCTTATTTTCTAACCAAAAAAAGAAACAAAAGACAAAAACTTTCTGATTTGCCAGAAGATGAACTATCTTCAGTATAACAACTTTCTTTAGCACACTGGACTCAGTTCTGCAACTACTGTATTCATCTGCCATGGGTTATCATAGTTTGAGTCACCTCTGCACAGGGATCATCTTTCTAACGTCTGTACAAGCAGACTCAGGCTGAAATCACCTAGATTGTAACAAATTGGCTCACATCAATTTAGATGAAGAACATTTTCAAATAAATACATAGGTAGTGAGGCCTCTGGGAGGAGTATAGGAATCATGCTCCTTTGGTGAGACATTCCTTTAAAGAGGCAAAGCTGGTTCTCATCTTTCCTCTCATGAAGCTGTATTGATTTCCATATGGTTTGAATGTTGCTCTATTCTCAAGACTCATACCACCCACAGACTTTTAAATCTACCTCCTTCGCATCTGGAGGTGACAGGGGAGCCCTTCCATCACTCATTGCTGATCTTTATTACTACATGTCACCAGGCAGTGCACTGGGCTCATTTTGTTTACTTCCATCAGCCATTTAGATTGAGATATAACCCAAGATCCTAAAAAGAGGAACACTTTATGTCCCAAGTGAGTGATTCACACTCAACACTATGTTGACACATTCTATGGGATGTAAAAATCTCTGTTCCCGTGATTTCAGCTCCATCAGCATAATTTTCTTCCACATGGTACAGGTAAATCATGGTTAAATATTGAATCATTTATCAACCAGTGCTTTGTAAGCCAGATCTCATAAAATCTCAGGAATAGATTGTGCTAACAAAGCAGCTAGCAACCAACTATGATTATCAAAATTTTCTTTCCACAATCTGTTCCTCATTTAGAGAGAAAGTGCTGAGGAAATTAAAAATTAGTCAGCTTTACCCTTTATTGGTAAAAATAGAAAAAGTATTATGATTTTCTTTAAAATAAAAATCTTATTTGAGGACTTTATAAGGAAGGAGGAAATTTGGAATCCCTGGCTTTTCTAGGTGATGGATTATAGTTCTCTGTGAAAGCATTGTATTTCAGAAAGTGAGTGCCCATCTTGAGTTCTTACTGCTTAGGCTTAACTGCACAGGGTAGCACAGTAAATGAGAAAACTTTATGATTAGATGAAGGGGTTCAGTGACAACCAAGGAAGTCAAATTTTAAACAGTCTAATAGGGGAAAATAGTGCTCTGAAGACAAATCTTTCTACAATCAAACCTCATTTACTTTTAAAATGGTGTCACCAATTGCTTTGCTGGGAAATGAGATGAAATCAAGAAAGCATTTTCCAAAGGCTTTCAATCTGACTTATATGTTGCTTGGTTCCATATATTTACAAACAGGGGCAAACAGAGAAAGCAGTTCAAGAGCAAAAGACATAATGGTTTCCTACAACGAGGATCCTCTGTCCATATTTGAGTGCCACACACCTGATTATGAAAAGAAAGACCATAAACTTCAATCTATAGAGGGCATAGAAAATGATGAGGAGAGATGACCTCAGATGGAAATGGAAAAGAGCCTGGGTATGTAAAGGGCTTGATATAATTTTAAAAGGTGAAATTAAAGAGCTTTAATTCCTCTCACTCCGAACATTCTTTTTCTCTTAGATATGGTTTCTGCAAAACAGCAATTTTTTTTCTATTTCAAAACATTGAGGTCATTGTTTTTTCAATGAATGGTGACCCAAGAAACAAAGTTGAATAAACAAATCTCTCCTTTAGAATGCAGAATGGCCAGCTTGCACCTCCTTGACTTTGGGGTATTGTTTTAGAAAGCTACGTATCCCTAAAATAAAATGTTTGCTCTGTGGCTGTCCAAGGGCAGAAAGGTAAACCCTAAGCTCTGTCCAAGAGTAAAACAAGCTCAGATAAACTGGGAGGTAAAGGTCTATTTGTCTGAGGGGAACTTGACAAGAGGCAGGATAGACCACAGAAGTTATAAGGGAATAAAAGTAGACCCAGAAGGTCAGGGTCAGTCCAGAGGACACACATGAGAGCCCAGCCAAGAATCTGTTATCTTGGCAACTTAGACAGAGATGGGAGTCTAGAAGGCATGCTCCCCAAAGAGATAATTAATTTGAAGCACAGAGAGAGAGAATAAGCAGGAAGAAAACCCCATGCTATTTCTCTTAGCAAGAAGAGGGGAAGCAATTCACAAAGTTCCCAGGCTGGAAATCTGTGCTGGGGACCGTAAGAACAGTGATTCTCAACTGGTGTGCTGTACCTACCACATGAGTGTGCCGTGAAAATTTTTAAAAGATGATTAATTTAATTATTTCAAAAAAAATGTCAAAGCACAGTTGAGCATGTTCTTTTCTTTACTCTTTTTTTTTTAATTATTAACATAATGTAAGTTAAGTAACACAGGTCTAACTATAGGTTCAAGTGTGCCATGAGATTTTAAAAGTCTGAACAACACTGAGGAAGAAGTTTCAGCAGAAGGCAAGAAAGACACTGCCTGTGGGGAAGCTGACTCACCAGACCGGGTGGAGATAGGCAGCTGTCAGCCTGCAGGCTTGGGGACAAGGAGAGTCAGGACCTGTGTTCTTGGCATACCAGAAGTCACCTGATGCCCACTCCATGAGCAATCAAGAAAAGGTGCCTCATGCCACCTCCCTAAACCCAGAATTTGTGCCAGATTCTCCCACAGGGAAAAATTAGTCAGGGAGGGATTAGTAACCAGGGTTAAACAGATAAAGTTTTGGAAATCTAGCAGGTCAGTACTGTACTTCCTCATTTACCCAAGTAAGAAGCCAGGCAGACACAGTGGAAGAGCGCTGGCATCAGCATCGTAAGGCGTTGTGTGAATGTCAGATCTCTCCCTGGTTGGCCAGTATGCTCAGCAGTTAGAGCTGCAGGATCTCAAACTGCAAAGTGTAGATTCAAAGTACAGTTCTGTTGTATTGGGCAAATCTGATAATCTCTTGTTTCTTAATCTATAAAATGGGTACTAATGGTAGTCCTTCTCTTAAGAGTTGCTAGGAAGATCAATGAACTCATGTGTAAATACACAGACCTGTGTCAGAACCTACCTCGTACACAAAAAACTTTAACCATTATTTTTATGAGACATTGAGAAAGGTACTTAGTCTTCTTGAAATTCTGTTTTCTCATCTGAAAATGGGGACAATAACACCCGTGTCACGGAGAAGTTAAAAACGTTTAAACGAGGTAAGATATAGAAAAAGTACATTCGTTTGGCAGAGAACAGGTGAGTCAGTAAGGAACACTTCTGTCTCCCTAACTCCCATTGTTATCCCTACTAACAATGGTGTAAACATCTGTGAGGTTTATTTTTGTCACCAAGCAAACACTCCAGAGTTTGGATGTTATTTGTATTTAGTCAGAGGCTTCGTGATGTCTGAGCTCCCAGTCAGCGTCTCTGAGATTACTTTGACTGTCACGATCCTTGTATGAAACAGAAAAAAGAGAGAGAGAGAGAGGATGCTGTGAGCTATATGCTAAGCAAAAATATCTCCATAGATAGGGCAGCCAGATATAATACAGAATGTTCAGTTAAATCTGAATTTCACATAAACGATGAATACATTTTTAAGATAAGTATTTCCTAAGCAATATTTTGGATGTACTCATACTAAATATTCATGGTTTTTCGACAGTCAAATTTAATGAGATATTCTATATTTTACCTACTATATCTGGCAGCCCTACGCCAGGAGATTATAGCAGATTGCTCTTTAAGCCTTGTTGGCCAGACTCTGTCACACCATAACCTTTGGCTACAAATGAGCCTGGGAAAGGATTTGATTTTTTCAGCTTTTATAGCTGGCAAAGGACAAAGGGAGTAGGCAGTAATGGTGGTAGACACTCAATAAACACTCATCTTATTGATTCCATCTACTGGCCCTCTTCTCGAGGACCTGGTTGTCCCTTTGCATGGAGAAAAGTAAGTATAAGTCTAAGGGAGCTGAAGCTCAACTGGCAAATCCTGGGGTTGACTACCTAAAACATACACAGGCTTATTTTTAGACGTTCAATTGTATCTGTGCTAATAGGCCTCCCTGGCCTATAGGGCAGTGTCTCTTCCAAATGTGAAAGCAGAATGGAGACTAAAGTGAGGTGAGTGAGGTATCTATGTAGCAAAATGTAAGGAGACACACTCACTCACATCTGCCTATCTCCTTAAATTATGTACCCGGAGTGTCTCCCTTGTCCCACCCTAGTCCCAGCCCTGTGTGAAGCTTGCGATTCCCTTGCCTAAGCCAAAGAATGAGCCACTAATGATTGTTAGTCCCCAACTATCCAATATAGTTACAAATTAAGAGTCATAGATCATTTGGGCTATTTCTTTGGAAGAAACATCAGATGACTTAATTGATCTAATTTTGCTTAGTGAGGCTAGGAGAACCTTTGCACATTCAGGTGTACTCTTTACTCCCTTTCTTTTTCTAGTGCACAGGAATATATATGGCTTGAACTCCTCAGAAGGTAACTCCATGTCTGAGTATATTAGAACCCATCAAAACACTATAACCTGGCAGTAACATCCTTTCAATTACAGACAGCTTCTTGCTTTCTACCAGACAAGGTTACAGGCTCAAGTTTCTGATATGATTTGACTCAATTTTCTTTATCTGCCTTATGGCATTTTAAAAGTATTACTTTTTTCTTAAAAAAAGAAAAAGAAAAGAAAAAAGAAAGAGAAGAAATAAACCTCATTGTATTTCCTTTCTCTTTTCCCAGCCTCAATTTTGTTCTTTTTCCCATCTGCCTCCCTTATTACCAAAATGGAGGTGACAGGATTAATTGATAACATTAATTGATAACATATCCCCTACCCACATGCTTAATTAGGGAAGAAATTTGGATGTTTGGGGGGATAGTACAATCCATCACAGGTAGCTTCAACAGAGATCCTCCTAGCTACTATAGATAACGTATAAAATGGCAGTAAGTCTCAGAAAGAGGCAGTATGCTACTTTAGCAAAATACAGATGGAGTTTACAATTTTACATACATACAATTATTTCAATAGAAAGAATGTTATGCATTTTATGTGAGCTTGACTGTGTCTTTAGAAGACATTTTAGAAGAAAATTTACACTTGTTGTGATAAAAGTGTTGTTTTATTATGTAGAAATCTCACCAGAGCTATTTCTGGTGGAGAACCAAACGTAGGTTAAAAGAAATGCAGTCTTCCTCATCAGAAACAGGCTAATTCATTTTCTCACTTCCTTTTTGATACAAGACGGAGCCCAGGAAGAAAATGATCACAGCTCCCACCAGTAATATCAGAGTGAAGATTACAGCTATTGAATATCAGGAAAGGCTTCCAGAAGGGCTTATTAGCAGAAGGCAAGTAGAACTCGGAGAGGCTGGCAGTTAGAAAAGAAAGGCTGATACCTCCCAAAGGCCTGCAAGGTTCTTGCATGGCATGAGGGAAGTGGTTGGCTGAATTCCCAGGTCTGTCCTGACTGGATTCCATGCTCCTTCCCCAGTGATGTAATCTCTACCTAGAGAATGGATTACTACCGCTTTCGGACCTGTCTTCTTCTAGTACTTACCACCAAACCATCTAGATGGTGATTTTTTTTTTTTTTTTTTTTTTTTTTTTTATGGAACCTCTGTGTTTTACTATCCTTCTTTCTACTTAAGAACCATCCTAAGTCAGGGACTCAATTGTGAACTTTGGCTCTGGACACTTGTGGACTATCCATTCTCTCCCTGATAGAATGGTTTCCAAATTTCAGTCATACTGTTTGGACTGAATTCTTGGTATCCACTCCTTAGTACAGCTTCATGTGCCTCTGTGGTTTTGCCTTACATGTGTCAAATGTACGTAGGTTATTCCAGCTTTCCATTGCTTAATCAACTCAACTTCCTTGGATCACTTATTTATACCTTTCATCAATATGCAGACACCCTAATTGGAGTTTGCATGTGTTTACTTTTTGTGTGATGTACAAGACACAAGCAGATCTTGCTTCCTTGTCATAATGCTGCCCTTCTGATACAATGACAAGCAGGTGACTTTCCGGTGTCATATACTATGGCCTCATTTCCCTGACTTCCCCTCTAGCTTATACCTTCTCTAAAAAGGAACAAGGGTCATTCTTGTTCAAGAAAGAATGGAGGAGCCTAGCTACAGGAATTATTCTATTAACTGAGACTCTGGGGAAGGAGAGAGATGTTAGTGTGGTAGTAGATATGGGGAATACCCTGAAGGTTTTCAGATCCAAGACAGAACACAGTCTACCAGTGTTATAAGGTCAACTTTGATTGAAAGGCTGCAAAATAAGAGCTGAGAAAAAGCAAACCTGCACTTTGTTATTTGAGATCAAATGGTTTTGCCTTCCTCTTTCAACATCTGTCTCTGCCTTCTCAACAAATAAACTAATATTTAGATGAGAAATAGATTTACAAACAAACCATCTTTCTATTTGGATACATGGTCATACAAAGGAAAGGTTTTGTTCTCCCACAAAAAAATCTTGCACAGAAAATGCATACAAATGATTGCAGCTGTCACTATCACAACTTAGAGAAAATGCAGATGGTATAAAATAATATTCACAAATGGCTAATAGAATTTTAATAGCTACAAGAAAGAAGAAAAAAATGATGGTACTGAATCTACTTGGGATGTGAAGAGAATAAGATGGTCCCAGGAAGTGTTTAAAGGCAGAGCAATCCTTGATTTTCGTCATGTTTAGAAGTGGTCCTCCCTGGTGCACTGATTTATGTGAGGATTAGGCAGCAATCATAGTCTCTAGACTAGCCTGGGAGGCATGTGCATAAAGTATGATATTTGCAATATGCAAATGTCATGTATGATGAATGAAATGCTCAGTATGTCTCGAGGACACCCAGATGCTAACCAGCTCCAGCTTCTATGCTGCAAATGGGAATAGGAAGTGGAGTAAAGATATCTTTCTATAGCTAATTGATTTTTTTAATAACATGGTTTTTGAGTCTAAATATCAGTCCTAAAGCATAAGTCATTCTACCCATGTTAGCATTGTGTGACTCTAGATATATCTTAATGGTAATAACTGTCAGAAGAGGATATTAAGCAGCAGAAAGCGCAATTAACCTACGTACATATAACACATGTAAGGCAAAACCACAAGGGCACATGAAACTGTACTAAGGAGTGGATACCAAGAGAACTCAGTCCAAACAGTATGATTGAAACTTGTAAACATTCTGCAGGGGACAGAATGGATAGCTCACAAGTGTCCAGAGACAACGTTCACAGCTGAGTCCATGACTTAGGATGGTTCTTAAGGAGAAATAAGGATAGTGAAACACAGAGATTCCATAAAGAAGAAAAGAGCACCATCTAGATTGCTTGGTGGTAAGTACTGGAAGAAAATAGGTCCAAGAGCAGTAATCCATTCTCTAGGCAGAGATTACATCACCGAGGAAGGAGCATGGACTCTGGTCAATACAAAGACCTGGGAATTCAAAGCAAGACCTGGAATGAACTGAGAATAGCTTATAGAGCTGGGGTTCTTCTTTTTTCCTCTACTAGAAAGGGTCCTTAGGGTTTTCAAAATCTACCAATGGGCTTATTCCAGCTATACAAAAGAAAGAGACACAATGTACAGATCTGGTTAATAGTCTTTCTAATACCCATGCCTGACAGCGTGGTAGCAGTGAGGACACGAGCTGCACTAACAGGGTAGTCACTAGCAGCGTGTGGCTACTGAGGATTCATAATGTGACTGGTCCAAAAGAAGGTGTTCTGTAAGGCACGTGATACACGTTATTTCAAAAACTCAGTACAAAAACATCGTAAAATACTCTTTTGATTATTTTTATATTAATTACATGTTGAAATGATAATATTTTGGATATATTGTGTTAAATAAAATATAGTATTCAAATTAGTCTCACCTGTTTCTTCTCTCCTTTATTACCGTAACTACTAGAAAATGTGGTGGTACCTGTGGTTTGTATTCCATGTCTATTGGACACTGCTGCTCTAAAGAGAAAATCAGGATTTGGTGATCTATGCTGTTGCTCCTCCAAGCACCATCTATGGACCAACATCAATCCACACACAATTACTAGTCAGAGAAGACATAAGTACAGACATTGAGAGAAGGGATCTAAAAGCTTTTCTATCAGTTTGACATTGCCATGATATCCAGGTGTCTGATGTTTTATTTTTCATAAGTATCAGGTTATGACTGATTGTGAGAAAAAAAGCTGTTTTTTCCCACCAGAGATAGTTAGAGGTACATGGAAGATTTATCACAGGATGTTTCTAGTGGGTCAGAGGAAGCTGTCATATGTTTTCAATACTCAGGGATCTTGGAAGCAGCTGTCAGAGGTTCACTAAGTGTGCTCCCAGGAGAATCATGCTTCTGAGACCACACAAAGGAGAAAGTATGGAACAGCTTCCCATCATTCCCAGAGATTCTCAATGATAAGTCTCTGTGTCAAGTGCTAAGATTATTTTCGGTCCAGGAAAGCTGGAAAGGTACAGTTAGTGAGGTTGAGTGGTGTCACACTAGGACAATATAGGATCCAGATGGCCCTAAACAAGTGAACATCTGCTTTCCAAGGCAGAATTTCAAAATTTCATTCTTCATAGACTGAGGGTTGATATATTTACTCATTTCTTCATCAATTACATTAGCATTCATTAAGTAGTTATTATATCCCAGGGATTTTGCTAAATATTGGAGCTACAAAAGTAAGACATTATAGCTGCTTAAAAGAGTATGCAATGTAGTAGGCAGGACAAACACACACTTTGTATGATATGATCTATGGGCCTGCCAAAACAACAAGTGTTGTTGGGTAGGATATGGCTACCATGACCCAAAGGACTGAAGGAGCTCTCTGCCTGATGTTGGAGAAGGGCAGGTGAGGCTGCTATCATAGACAGCTCCTGGTAGGAAAGGCAGAAAGGAATTTAAGAAACCAATGAATGGTTTCAGATTCAGATAGGACTAGGTTTGAATTCCAGTTTCTTTACAGATGCTCATGTGGCCTTGGACCCCACTACCCATTCTTTTAAAATCAAGATAGATACATCTACTGAAGGGATATTGCACATGTTAAATTAAATAATATAAGTTTGGCACCAGGTATATCCTAAGCACTCATTCATGGTAAATGAGTGCGTAAATATTATAGTCAACATTACTTGGAGCAAGATATTTCTCAAAGTTTCCTGTAAGTTTGAAACTGAAGGTAGGGGTGAGTGGGGCTTGCTCTGAAGACTGAAGATTCACCAGAGTCAGGGTTCTAGACTATTGAAGGAACAGTGGGCTGACACACTTTCAGGCTGCATTCAACAGAGAGTTATTTCAGCTGGATGTTAGCTGGATAAAGGGAGGATACTCAGTCACTGAGGGTCTTGCATCAGTGGTGCTGCTCAGGACATGCTACTCCAAAATATGACATAGTGAGTATTTTAAGCTAAAGAAATTTAAGAAAACTGCAGAAGCAGGAATTTAAGTACTCACTGGCCTTTTGCTCATTATCTCCCTGAAGCAGGTCACAAGACCCCCATGAGAAGTGCCTTCCTTATTACCGGAGAAAAGGAATGTCCTCATCTTTGAAGACGAAGTGTCACAGAGAAAATTCTGAACAAACAGGCCTTGCAAAGTTTCCCCCAGTTTATTAACATCATACTCTTTGTACAATCATATTTCTTGATGATTATCCACTAGAGTAAAAATACATAAGTTTAACCATTTCTTCAGGACTTAATTTCATGGCACAGGCTCCCTTGTCGTGTAAAACTTACATTAAAGAAATCTGTATGCTTTTCTTCTGCTAATTTGCGTTGTCAGCTTTCATTTCAGACCCAGCCAAGAACTCTAAGAGGATTGAGGAAAATCTTTTCCTACCCTATAGGGTCCATGAGAACGTATAAGTCCTCAAAGCCAGGTCATTAGCATTCTAGAGAATTACATGTGTGAATTGTAAAGACTAGTGTGTATTACAACCCAACCGACAATAGCAGATCAAGTGAGTTTACAGACATACAAGTGCTGAGGAAGTGAAAAGAGCTAGTCGGTGAAGGTGCTATTATTATTAATAAGTACTGTCTGTTGAAAATGACTTGAGGTGGGAAAAACAGGCAGTATCTAAGTTCAAAGCATTTGGTTTACTCAAAGTGTAAACAAATGGTGGTTGCTCCTTGAAGAAGCTGACATCTGATTAGTTGTGGAACCCTGTGCCCTCGCTCTGGGAGCCAATCCAGGTCCAGAGAGGACAGCTGGCAGAAGAGCCAGCTAACTCAATGGAACATCAGTCACATAGTGGTACAGACAGAGGTAGGAGCAATGACAGTTTCCTCTGCATCAAGAGCTCTGGTTTAAACAAAAACAAAATGAAGTATCTTGGCATTTTTCTTGCAGTGCTGTGTAGTTAGGTGGGGGAACCATATTCAATCCCATTGACAATGTCTTTAAAAAACACTACCATGGATCACAACATCTTTATGCAAATGTAGTGGCAGACTTCAGAGCTCTAATTGATGTGTATTCTGTACGTGTGTGTGTTGAGCATGTGTCTGTGTATATGAACTAGCACTATAACCAAAAGGTGTTTCGGGTTTGTTTGTTTCAACATTTCACACAGTTATGTTATTAGACGGAGTTAGTTATATGACCGCAGTTCATCCTCAGAAAGCTAAACTAGGAAGGATGCCTCTCTGCAGCTGCCTGCTGGCATCCTTAGTCTTACCTGAGTCAACTCTGTTTACTATTGATACACAGCAAATAAAGGGTTTTTAAAAAGAATTTTCAAAATGGTTCATTCAATCATTTAACTTTTGACTTTCTTACTAATTTAACTAAATTTACATAATAGTAGTGGAACCATGTATGTGTGTACGTGGAGACTCATCCTTGCTGTTGTGAGGACAGAAGCATCTACGTATATGAGAAATGAACAGGAATAAATCTGTATTCTGGGACACTCTGAGTTTTGTTATCTGGATATTGAAAATCACATGCAAAAGAGAAAAGTGCAGCATTTAAAGATTTTTGATGAAAAAAGAATCAGATATATGCACTGCAAAGTGTTTTCTGGGAAAATTACATGATTGTTCTTCTGAAATAAGCTTTGGGTGACTGATACGAATATAATGCTGAACAACTGCATATCAAGTAAGCACATCTGGGAGAACTAGCGCAGGTGAGAGGAGGACTGGGTTTTACATTGTATTTTATTTTATTTATATACTTACTTATTTTAGGAACTTGAAAGTGGGCCCCATGCATCCACATTTTAAAGAAGCTCCAAGTGACTGATACAGACCAAAGGTAGAGATTCTCACACACAAATACTCACACAATTCTATTATATCCACCATTACAAAAGATAATAGCATCAGATAAAAATTTAGAGAATAATTCGGGAGGCTGAGGCAGGAGAATCGCAGAAGCCCAAGAGCTGGAGGTTGCTGTGAGTCCTGTGACATCATGGAACTCTACCGAGGTAGTAGAGTGAGACCCTGTCTCTACAAAAAATAATAATAATAAAAATAATAATAATAATTATAAAAGACAATAATTACCCCAAATTACTATCTTGAGCCAACCTCTTATGACATTTTGGAATATTTAATTCCAGATGTTTTTCTCTCTTCTGGATATGTGCTATTTTACAGCGTTATAACCATTACAGCCATGTGTTTACTATCTACTAGATTTTAAACAAAACTCAAGGTGTAGTTTCTAGTGACTTCCTTTGTGAGCCTCTTCCCTGTTTAATACTTCTGCCAATCAGAAGCATCTATTTCTTCCGTTGACACTGGGCAAATCACCCTCTGGATTAAGTGTGGGGATTAAGCTTAGGGTGCCTGATTACCTTTGTATTAATTCAGTTGTGCTCTTGGTGAGAGCCATACCTTGTCAGCAAGGCTTGAACTTAAAGTAGCAATGTGGGGGAGGGAGCGGAGATCTTAACCTGGATTTATCCATATTTTCCACTGCAATTTCTATGTTTATATATATGAGGAGATATCAAAGCACTGCTTGGAATCTCTTGCCTCCCAGGAGTTCATGAATCTCTCCCTTTCACTTACACTGCAGGGATATTAAACACATTATTCTGTTTTGATTGAATGCCAGTAAAATTAAATTCCATCTTTCCATCTGCGGCACCATGCGGGGCCCACTGCCTTATGGAAGAGGGGAGAGTGGCAATGGAGGAGGGACCCCTTCAGGACACTCAGAAGCATGCCACATTCTGCTAGACAAGGTGAATTTTCCCCTTCCATGGCACAAATCTCAACATCTGCTCTGTCTTTACTTCCCAGACACCCTGACAGGTGTACTTGTCTTTAAAATATTGCTAGCAAGCGACATATGGACTGTCGACAGTGAATAAAGAATAAAACCATACAGGCTGGGGGTGGGGCTGTGCTGCTGATCTTTCAGCCTTATTACTATTTTTAAGTTTGGCTTTCATTTCTCCAGGCTTTGCTATGTGTTCATCTTTCACTGTCCCATCAACATGCTTGGCACAGAAATCTGATTTTCATTCTTGGCTTTTCCAGCTGTTTCTCACCACTTAGCACCCTCCTTGTCTGTTCCCCCCACCCCCTGGGGAGAGGAAAGTTAAATGATGTTAATCTGCCAAGTATTTCTGATCATTAGGAAGCCATAAAAATTAACATAACCATCAGAGGAAATTAATGGCCAAATAAGACAAGGTTAGAGCAGGATGGGGGAGAGGAGGCGGGCAGAGGGTGCTTTGATTTCCTTTGTGGTTTTGAGAGAGGGGATGGGGGCAGGCTCAGCAGAGATCTGCTTCCCCCACACTTAATTATGAGAACAGCTCCAGAATCTCAAATGATGCTGTAGAGAAATACTAACTGAGGAATGCCCTGGATTCCTTTCTCTTTCTCCTCCCCTTCCTGTTTCTCTTGGGGCGATTTTTGGTTATTTTTTAATTTCAGTTCAAAATAGAGATAGTGGGGGGAGAAACCCAGGCCGGCCTCCTGCAGGAAATACCATTAATAATTAATACCCAATAATAATCAAATCCACGGGAGACTCATTACAAATAAAGTCTTGACAGACCGACCGATGGATGCCGTAGTTTTACTTCTTCGTCAGCTTGCAGGATTAGTTCAGCGGGGATTTGAGCGCACATAAGCAGTGACAAAAAAAAAAAAAAGAAGGATAAATAGCAGGTTTGTTCACGGAAGAGGCTTATTCATCCCTATAGGGTTTTTTTCATTTTAGGTTTATGGCTTGGTGGGGAATTTCCCTTTAATTGGGATTGTAATATAACGATGGAACCTGTCGACATTTACAAGAGAGATGTGAGGGTAATTCTTCCTAACTTGTTTGTTATTATTGCAATCCCAGCTTCTTTAGGAGGTTTTGTATAAAGGAAGCAGACTATCAGGCTGATCAGAGAACAAAGTCAGCCAGTGAGAGAAGAAAGGGAAGAGAGGCTTCTAGCCACAGGACCTACCTGGAGTTAACCACTGCCTGGAAGTCAGAGTGGCTAGCATGGATTAAAGGGGGCGCTCTTGGCTATTGAGAGCATTTTTCACATACATTGTCTCATTTAATCTTCACAATAACTCTATGAGGTAAGTGTCACAGCGCCATCTTCTAGATGAGGACATGAGGAACATAGAGGTTAGGTAATTTCCCCCAAGGTCTCATTTAATAAATGGAGGGTTTGGGATTGCCTCCCCTTGAGGTTGGCTAGGAAGTCAGCTGTGATTTGCTGCTCTTGTCTGGGTTTTTGTAGATGTGAGAAAATGATTCACTCCACAGTCATGAACAGTGTAGGAGGTGAGGCTCTTTTTTGAGCTTGGCTTTCCTACGGACGGAAATTGCAAGTCACTCTACCCTGTGTTCTATAAAATCTATGAAAATTGCAAGACCTCTTTGTTCAACACCCTCTCAGAGAAAGCAGAGGGGGTCACAGCAGGAAACCAAATTCTACTCAGATGGTTCATCCAAAGAGAATTTAATGAAGGGACTGTTTACAAAGGGGTGGACAAGGCTAAAGAGACCAAGTGCAAGACTTTGGGAATCCGGAAAGAAGCAACAGCAGTCATTACCACCAACACCCAATTCTAGAACAAAAATCCAAATCTCAACTCACTGAAAATTATGGAGTGCTACCTTTATCTCTAAGCAGTTCCACCCCAACCAAGCTGTGAAGATACTTATATGACATCTTTCATTCGGAATTTTGTTTTTATAATTAAGAAAACATGTGGAATGAACAAAGAATGCTGAAAGTAATATAAGAAACCCAATAAACAGAACATCAAAATTTATCAATTAT
The DNA here is from genome assembly GCA_963574355.1 of Loris lydekkerianus. Taxonomy (NCBI): domain Eukaryota; kingdom Metazoa; phylum Chordata; class Mammalia; order Primates; family Lorisidae; genus Loris; species Loris lydekkerianus. Next base: position 22,677 of record CAUYPK010014451.1, read on the forward strand.
TAACATATTCCTTCTACATCTCTTTCATTTTCAAGGAAATTCAAAGTTAAAATGTAAAAAGTTTTCCCTCCCTTCTCAAGCTCGTTTATCTTACCTTTTATCGTAGGTCCTCAGTATCCTAGGTTTGGTGGTATATTATTAGCGTGACTTGATAGTTTTACTACATATTAAGGTATTTATAATCGACATATATAATTGTCTTGGATACTTTTAAATGTATGTAAATTGCTTTTGTATATGCAACATATATGAATTGTACATATTTGTAAATAACTTGCTATTTTTCATTTAAGATATTTTAAAGTTAATTTGTGTAGCAACAGGTACATCAAATGTATTTCATTATCCGCATGGCACTCCGTTGTATGACTGAACTACAGCTTATTTATTCTTCTTTTGTTGATAGTATTTAAGTTGTTTTCATTTTTTTCTCTGTCAAAAACAATGCTGCAGTAAGCTTTCTTATACTGTACATAGCTACCTGAATACATAATACAAGAAATTTGTCTAGGAGAGGAGTCACTGAGTTATAAAGTATTTCTATCTTTGATTATATTAATAATGCCAAGGTACCTTCCAAAGTGCGAATTTTTATATTTCCAAGTACCAGATAATTCACATTTCTCCATATGGTGGTTTTAATTTATACCTTCTGGTTCTAATTTACATTTTCTTCATTACAAATGAGGTTGTACTTCTTTTGATATATTTACTGACCATCATATTTCTGCTTTTATGAATCTTATTTTCAATTTTTTACTGGCTTTCTTTAGCTTACTCTTTCGAGGGGGTTCTTGGTAGAGTCTGGTCACTGATTTTTATGTGTGTTACAAATATTTATCTTTTAATTGTCTTTTTAATTTTTTCAGTTGTGAGAATATTTTAATTATAATCTGATCAAATTTGTCGATCTTTTATTGTTTAGTGTGTGTCTTGCTTAAAAAGTCTCTTTCCTAGTGGGAGTTTATAACAATATTTTTCTATATTTTCTTCTGAAGTTTGCTCTTTACATTTGGGTTCTCAATATACCTGGGATTGATTTTTTTCTTAAATGATATAGGATAGAAATATTATTTAATCTTTTCTTATATATAATCAATGAGCCCAGTATCATTTTTTGATTAGACCCTGCTTACTCCACTGATTTCAAATGTCACCTCTGTAACATGCTTTATCTATATAATCATAAGTCTATTTCTAAATGAACTATGCTCTTTCATGCATATATTTTATTATTCTATATACCAATACCTCACTTTCTTAATTAATATACTTTTCAGTAAATATTGATAAACATATAGAGAGTCCTCATATCTTAATCTTCTTAGATATTCTTGGTCTTTGCTGTACGATATCAGTTTCAGTCTATTAACTTTCATAAAAGTCTCTATTATAATTGTGGTCAGAATTGCCTTGGAACTTTATTTTTATTTGAAGAGAATTTTCATTTTCATGTAATAGAGTATTCTTTTTCATAAATATGGATATAGCATATCTTCAGTTCCTCATTTACTTATATTTTTATGTTATCAGTTATTCATTTTGTCTCATATATATCTCTTGATATTACACATAATTTGAAAGATTTATTTTTAGGTCACTTATTGTTTGGTTGTTACCATAAACAGAGTCGTTTATAATTTTAACTTTCTATTTGTTTGTTGATAGTATTTAGGATGTGAGGGTGAGGGGAAAATTCAGTTTCCCCCCTACATCAAAAGTTTGATGAAAGATGAACTTACAATTAAGGGAAATTAATTAAAGAATTTATTGTATACAAAGGGAGAATCACAGAGTGATTACCCAGTATCCCCATGGAGTCCAGTAATTTATACACCCTCCTTTTAGAAGGGAAGAGTAGATGAGGGATATAGGTAATTCTGTTCAGGAGCAATAAATGGTTGCTAGGGAAGATGAATAGATAATTGGGAGAACACATGGATAAAGTGAAAAAGACTGACTTGTAAATTTACCTGACGAACAGTTATTGTATTTAAAATGGTTTGGGCCAGACCTGGTTGCATTCTTGATCTTCTTTCTTAAAACATTCTATTTTGCCATGTGTGATATGCTTCTGTTTATAATGTGCACCCACGTTTTTGGCCCAAACATTCAGGGAAAAATTATTTCATTTTAATTTTTTAAAGGAGGGCAGAAGTGGCCATGCAGTGGAGTCTCCTTCTTTTGTAAGAGGCATGAGGTGCAGAGTCAGCCACTGTGGAGAAGTCGGGAGTGAGCCTGTAGGCAGGTGAGAGTGGTCTGGGTGACCTGAGCACCAACTTCCCCAACTGTCCCCTCCCAACCCACCCTCACCCCCACATCCTCTCATTTCCTATTCCCACCCATGTCCATCAGTGGGAATTTGGCCACTGCCCCTCTGCTAAGAACCCTAGAGAGCTTATTTCCTTGGAAGCTTGTGTGAGATGCCAGGGTCAGCTCCGCCAGCCCTGGCTCCTGATGGTAGATCCTTTCCCTTTCTGGGGTGCCTCTTCTCTGGCACTGCTGACTCCATTCTTTCCTAGGATACTGCCCTAAGGAGAAGCCTTCCCTGAATCCTCTGGTGAAGTACTCTGCATTTACATTTTTGTTTAATGATAACGCCATGACCTCCTCGAGCCATCCAGACCTGTGTAACCTCAGAATAAATGACACCAGCCTGTCCCAGACTTGTAGATCCCACAAATCACCTGGGCTACGGGTTAGAATGAGACTGCTGAACCATAGCCAGATACATTGAATAAACTCTCCAGGAGGAAGACAGTGATATTGGTCCCTTCCATAAACATCCTAAATGGTTCTTCCTACTGGCAAGTGTGGGAAATTATACCCACTTGACTTAAGAGTTCAAACAGGTCCTAGGCTCAAAATCCCTAGCCTGTGGGCTCAAGTACCCCAGAGCTTCCATGCTTCTTTGCCAGGTACCCTCACAGAGAGTCACTTCATGAGGACTGAGGCCGAAGGTCTCCATAGTGGGCCACTAGTAGAACTAGGTCTAAGAACACAGGTCTCTCGGACTACAACTCGGGAATCTTCCTTCTTGGTGCAATGTCCGGGCAGCCTCAGTATGGACCCAGCTGCATGAAAGATGAGACAGCCTGGAAAGGGCAGAGATCTACCATCAGGAGCCTGGCCCTGGCCCCTTACACCAGCTTCCCAGGAAATAAGCCCACCATGGGCCTTAGCAGAGCAACCATGGCCACATTTCCTTGCCATACATGGGTGAGGAAAACAAATGAGAGGATGTGGAGACAAAAATGGGCTGAGGGGGGACAGTTGGAGGAGATTGGATGCTCAGGTTGTCTGGACCACTCTCATCTGCCTCTTGGGCTCCCTTCCACCTTCTCCACAGCAGCCAGGTCTGTGCCTCAGGCCTCTCAGGAGAGAAGGAGGTGTCACTGTGTGCCCCTTTCTGCCCTCCTTTTGCTGAGGTCCTAACACTAACCATTGTATCACCAGTGGTAGTGTGGCCACTTCCAAGATGGTGTTGGTGGCAGCGTCTAGTATGATCACAATTGGTCATGGAGGCTGGAGGCTCCTGCAGCTGAGGTGCCTGCCTGCAGAGGAGCAGCCAAGCTGGGCGTGGTGTGGAGGAGACATAATTACCATTTCCAGGGTATTGTTTATTATTGTGTGTACAAATACAATATACGATATCACACACACACACACACACACACACACACACACACACACACACACATATACACCCTGATGTCTCAGACATGAGAGCACCATGATCACTCTGGTTGCCACAATGTGAGGAGACACAGTAAAAGCAGTAAGTGCTGATGGCTCAGACCTGGGTGGCAGGAGTAGAATTAATGTGAAGTTGGAGGATGTGAGGTATGGTGTAGAGGTGAACTGCACAGGACTTTTGATGGACTGGATATGGAATGAAACAGGGAGAGCAGAATCAAGGATAACTTTTAGATGTCTGACCCAGCAACTTCTGAATGGTGGTGCACTTTTTTAATATTGGGAGAGAGTTGGTAGGGATTGAGAATAAGAAAGACAGAGTGCTCTCTGGACAGCGTAATTTTAAGATGCATACTAAATATATACATCCAAAGTACAAGGATAAGTTAATTTTGGATATTTTAAACATGAGAATAATTAGTATGTACCATATTTTATCAAATCCAAATCACCATTGACTGTAAGATAGACCCTAATTACCAAATAAGCAATTACATATTTCCTTAATAATGATTTTTCATGATGACTTAATTGGGCATACCTCTAAGTTGCTATAATTATTTTTTCTAACATATTTGATGAATTTCCCTGCCTCTACTTACATTAATAAGCATGTAACAGCTAATCCTTCTGCACATATCTCAGTCACAAAATATAAAAGAGCTTCTCTTGATGGCATCCTACTCTCTTAGGTTTCCTAAAATATTGGCCTGTTGCTTGGAAAGAAAGACGTGGAAGTTTTATCATTCCATATTCCTTCATATTGCTTTGTTTCCATGTTTTCCTGCATACATAGTAATAATCTTTCAATGCCAAATCACAGTATTAAAATAAACACCATTAAAATCAAGTTGTGTAGTATTATCAATCTACAAACTGCTATTGAAGTTAAGGTAATATTAATAATAATGATGAAATTCTCACAGTGCAGGAGATAAGTCTAAATCAAGACCACAGCCTGGGTGACATGTATTTTAGGGTGCACCCTGATTTAGAGATGTATAAAGGTGAAATTATTTGTGTCTAAGATTTGGTAAAAAATGTTGGCAATTATTTCCATCATCAGAAAAGTTGAGCAATTATTTCCATCATCTGAAAAGTTGAGGTCAAGTGCTAAAAGCATCGACAGAGTGGAGAAGTGATCTGAGGTCTGAATTCTGGGACACATCAGCAAAAAAAGAGTACAGTAGATGAAGAGAAAGGAGGGAGATGAGTGGAGTACAGCTTATGCCAAGTCAATAAAGAGGCTATTGTAACAAGAAAGGAGAGGTTTGCTGTACCAAATGCTGCAGAGGAAGACTAAGAATGGATCACGGGAATTAGAAACATAGTAATTACTGGTGTCCTTAACGGGAATTAGAAACATAGTAATTACTGGTGTCCTTAACAAGTGCTGTTTCTTAGGCAAGGCAGAGAAAGTAACCTGATTGAATTGGGAGTAAGAGAGAATGGGAGGTGAGACAGTAAAGGAAACTCTTTCAAGGCTGTTGTTTGCTTTTACATTTTTTATTTTTAAATTTTGTTTTCTTTTTATAAGAGGAAGTAGAAAAACTAGGGAAATAGCTAGAAGAAACAGATTAAAGAGGTTTTTTTATACAAGGCGATTTCATAGTATACAAAGGCTCACAGTGAAGTTCACAAGCTCATATTTGAAAAAGTGCTGGGCCCTCATTGCTGAATAGCACTGTGGTCTCCTGCAATGGACTCCTCTTGGTAAACTATGCACAGGTGCCGGCACCTTGTCCACCCTTCAAAACAATTTTGGAACTTTTTCTGCAATGGCCGTAAGAACTGCTGTCATATTACATTCAATGTTCTGAATGTCATCAAAATGTCTTCCTTTCAATATTTCCTTTATCTTTGGGTAAAAGAAAAAAGTCATCAGGTGGCAGATCACGTGAGAAGGGAGGACATTACAATATAGTTACTTACTTACCAGCTAAAATCTCTCCCAGGGAATTGGGATTAAAGATGGCGGCTGAGTAACAGCTTCCCTGCAACTGGGCATGGCGAGTCTGGGGAGACAAGACCCCAGACATCTCTGGCCGGTGGGATCTGCCTATGAACATCCCTTTGAGGATACAGGGAGCCAGCAAGGGACTTCTGGACCCCAGGAGGAGGACAAAAACACTGGAAAACTGGCAAGTGGCTGCGAGTGTTCGATCGACCTAATCACCCCGGCAACTGTGAGTACAAGCAGCAGTGAGACTGCAAACTGAAAAGGCCTTACCTGTGAACTCTTTTGGTGTTTTTGGACTTGGCGCTCAGTTGAGCTGCCTTGGGGAGAGCTTGAGCAAAAGTGTGGAGAACTTTGGGCATTGTCTGGGGCCCCAAAATGAGCCACTGAGCCGGGCTCAGTGAAAGCCATTGTGTGAAAAAACTGCTCCGGCAAGCTCCGCCCTCAGGGTCCCAGAGCAAGGAACAGGCGGGACAAAGTAACCTAGTGACTGAGCAGCTTAAAGGCAGGGACTGAAATGCCTCACAGCCCTAATCCTTAGGGGCAGAGTGAGACGGTTTTGGCACACTGGAGCCTTGGGCTGTGGCCTTAGGTAGAGTGCCCTGACGTCACAACTCAGCAACCTCAAACTCCTGGGCTTGGTGCCGCCCAGACCTCCATAAGAGGTGTGCAGCGACCCCCGACCCGTGACCCGCACCCACTGGGGTTCAACATTCCCTGACCAGGAACTGCAGGAGCCACGCAACCCTGTGTCTCCTCTCCTGTGTCCTCCCAGCCTCCACACTAGCTCATCCATCTGACCAGGGACTCTGGTAGCTGTGTGCCCTCTGGAGCCCTCCCTGCCTCTGCGCAGAGCCCTTCTCCTGGCCAGAGACTGCTAGAGCCTTGGGTTCTCTGTGCCAAAGTCACCGTGTGCCAGGCACAGAGAACCGTGCGCACCACCCCCAACTCTGTTGCTGAATCCAGGTGTGTCACACACCAGAGCTGCTTCTACAACCAGAACTCCCTAACTAGAGCAGCCCCAGAGGAATTACACAGGGTCACTCCCTACAAAGATCCAGCAACAATAGAGTGATCCTGCTGGGGTCTAATCTTGGAGAGACACCTCCCCAACTCTGAGGACAGCAAGAGGCAACAGTGAAAAGCAATCATGAGGTAAAATCAACAGGAAAACTTTGGCAATATGAATAATCAGAGTAGATCTACTCCCCCAAAGATCAATGGGGGCAGAAACAGCACAAGACCCCATGCACAAACGAATAGCTGAGATGTCAGAAATTGAATTCAGGATCTGGATCGCAAATAAGATCGAATTAGAATTCCAAAGGCTATCTCAAGAATTCAGTGGATTCAAAGAGCAAATGACCAAAGATTTTGAATCATTGAGACAAGAAGTTGCATCCCTCAAAGATCTGAGAAACACAGTAGAATCCCTCAGT
>CAUYPK010014452.1:0-10241 GCA_963574355.1 Loris lydekkerianus
TAATAATTGAAATCTCATCATATTGAGTATTACCTTTAACAAATATGAAGTGTCCATCCTTATCCTTCCTTATTTTGGTTGGTTTAAAGCCTATTGCATCTGCAAATAGGATTGCAATGCCTGCTTTTTTCTGCTTTCTATTTGCCTGGAATAAAGACCATCACTTCACCTTGAGTCTCTATTTGTCTTTTAATGTAAGATGCGATTCTTGTATGCAGCAGATATCTGGCTTGAGTATTTGTATCCAGTCAGCCAACCTGTACCTCTTTAGAGGACAATTTAAACCATTCACATTAATTGAGAATATTGATAAGTCTTTTGAGAGTCCAGTGGACATTTTTAATCCTTTTGCGACTGTGGAAGTTGGAATTTGATCAAAATTTTCTGGGTGGGTTTACTTTTGTGGTGGAGGATTACGCAGGTCTTTATGGAGGATAGGTCTGAGAATATCCTGGAAAGCTGGTTTAGTTATGGCAAATTTCTTCAACATATGAATGTCATTGATGTATTTAATTTCTTCATCATAAATGAAACTCAGTTTAGCTGGGTACAGGATCCTGGATTGAAAGTTATTTTGTTTTAGGAAATTAAAAGTCCATGACCATCCTCTTCTAGCTTGAAAGGTTTCAGCAGAGAGATCTGCAGTTATTCTAATATTCTTTGCCTTGTAGGTATTGGTTTTCTTTCATCTGGCTGCTTTTAGAATTTTCTCCTTCATATTAACTTTAGTGAAATTGATTATGATGTGTCTGGGGGATGTCTTATTCAGGTTGAGTCATGCTGGAGTTCTGAAACTGTCAGCTATCTGAAATTCAGAATCTCTTGCCATGTCTGGAAAATTCTCCTTCATAATCTCATGGAGAAGAGACTCTGTGCCTTGTGAAGCCACTTTGTTGCTTTCAGGGATCCCTATAAAACGAATATTGGTTTTTTCCAAATTATCCAAGAGCTCTCTGAGAGAGTGGTCTGTTTTTGCCCTCCATTTTTCTTCCTTTTTGAGAGTTTAGAAGCATTGAAAAGCTTTGTATTCAATGTTAGAAATCCTTTCTTCTGCTTGTTCCATTCTGTTCCTGAGGGATTCTACTGTGTTTCTCAGATCTTTGAGGGCTGCAACTTCTTGTATCAATGTGTCAAAATCTTTGGCCATTTGGTCTTTGCATTCATTGAATTCTCGAGACATCTTTTGGGTTACTGCTTGGAATTCTAATTCAATCTTTTTTTCTATCCAGATTCTGAATTCAATTTCTGACATCTCAGCTATTTGTTTGTGCATGGTATCTTGTGCTGTGTCTGCCTCATTGTTCCTTGGGGGAGTTGATCTCTTCTGATTATTCATACTGCCAGAGTTTTTCCTTTGATTTTGGCTCATGATTGATTTTCACCATTCCCTCTGGCTGTCCTCAGAATTGGGGTGGTGTCTCTCCAAGATTAGACCCCAGGGGGATCACTCTATTGTTGCTGAATTTTTGTAGGGAGTGACCCTGTGTAGCTCTTCTGGGGCTGCCCCAGCCAGGGAGTTCTGGTTGTGGGAGCAGCTCTGGAGTGTGACACCCCAATATCCAGCAACAGGGCAGGGGGTGGTACACACGGTTCTGAGAGTGCCTGGCACCCAGTGACTTTGGCACAGCTCCAGCAGTCTCTGGCCAGGAGAAGGGCTCCACACAGAGGCAGGGAGGGCTCCAGAGGGCACGCAGCTACCAGAGTTCCTGGCCAGATGAGCAGGCCAGTGTGGTGGCAGGGAGGGTACAGGAGGGAGGATGCGGGGTTGTGAAGCTCCCAGAGATTCTGGTCAGGGCGTGGGGGGGCCCTGTGGGTGAGGTAGCGGGTCCCAGTGCAGCTCGTACCGGGGTCAGGCGGGTGCAGCTCTTACGAAGGTCTAGGAGGGTGCCAATCACAGATCCCAGTGCAGTTCTTCTGGAAGTCGGGGAGCATGCCGATCGCGGGTCCCAGTGCAGCTCTTTCGAAGGTCCGCTCTTTTGTTTTTTGAGACAGATACTCAACCTTGTTAGTGTGCCATGGCATCAAACCTCACAGCAACCTCAAGCTCTTGGTTGGAGGTTCAAGTGATCCTCTTCCCTCAGCTTTCCAAGTAGCTGTGTGTATAGGCACCTGCCATAACACCTGGCTATTTTTAGAAATAGGGTCTTACTCTTGTGGAAGGTTGGGCTTTGGGAAGAGATTCAGTCATGCAGGATCCGCTTTCATGAATGACATTAGTGTCCCTGTGAATGAGACTCCAGAGAGCTAGTGTGTTCCTTCTTCCACGTAAGAATGCACTGAGAGGGGGCTGTCTATGAACCAGGACGTAGGTCCCCAGCAGACACTCAAAGTGCTGGAGACTTGATCATGCGCTTTTCAATCTCTAAACCTGAGAGAAATAAATTTCTGTGGGTTTATAAGTCACCCAGTTTATGGTATATTTTTAGAAAAGCTCCAAAGGATTACAAGATAGATATGAGGAAGGAAGAAAACTATTTTCTCAAGCTACTCTAGCAGGGTACTATTAACATCTCTGTCACATAAGGTTGAGGAATGACCCAAAGCTTATCAAGCTACTAAGAGGCAGAGCCAGGGTTCAACCCAGGCAGTCTGGTTCTGGGACCAGTAAGCTCATCCACTAGAGTATATGATAGATGCCACAAAGGGCTGGTTCATATGCTGTGGGAAGACTTAGGAAGAGTCCCAATCTCAGTGTTGGGTATTAGGGAAAGGTTCATAGATGAACTAATGTTAATTCCAAATCCTAATGAACAAGGATGAATCAGCCACCTGAGGAAAGGACAGGAACGTTGCCCATAAACGAGATCACATAAGCAAAGTAACCTGAGACTGACACAGTTTATGGTGATGTAAGTAGTTCTCTGAGCTGGAAAGCCTAGTGCTATGAAAGAAGAGAAAAACTATAGCCAGACTGTGAAGGTCTTTAAAAAAGGTTGTGGGTTTAGGCTTCAATTAGAAACATTAGCAGCCCATTGTAAGGTTTCAGTTCAGGGATAGCAGGTTCTGATTATGGCTTTAGATTCATCACTCTGACAGTCATAAAGGGAAAGGAACAGAATCAGGTAACACTGCACACAGGGAGGCCATTTGCAAAAGTCTTGCAGCGACCAACAATAAAGTAGGATGAACCAAATGGAAGTAGAGGAGTAGGAATGAAAAAGGGCACACTGGAGAGAGATTTAGAAGACAGGGTATGACAACTAGTGGATATGGTGATGAAGGAGTGAGGGTGATACTACAATTCTGGCTTACGTGCTGCCATGATGCGGGTACCTCCCCTGTACCAAGGGAAGGGGTGGGTCACAGCATAAAGGCATTTCAGACAAGGAAATGATGTCTTCTCATTTGCACGTAGAAATGACTATATCACCCTGTGAGATTAGAGCGAGCCTAGAATTCCAGAAAGAGACTGGGTTGGATAAATAGAGATGAATGTCATCAGCCTATGGAAAAGATGGTCCACAAAGAATCTGTGGAGGAATTTCAGTAACATGTGGCATTTGTTATGCATTTGTTCTTTTCCAGAAACAATTCTACAACACTTCATCTTTTTTAACTAGTTTAATTCTCACAACAAGCCGATGAGGGAATACTATAACTATGCCCATTTTACAGATGAGAAAACCAAGGCACACAGTTAACAGTAGTGGAGCCAGTATTCAAAACTGAGAAACCTGGCTCCAGGACTTATGCTGCTAATCATGACGTGACATTGCTCCTCTGTACAGATCAAGGAAAGATTCGACTATAGGATGCTGTACAACATAAACACTAACCACGGCTTAACATGGTAAATGGGGAGAAAGAATCCAGTCTTGAAAAATAAAGGTTTGTAATAGATGCAAGGTTGTGTCATTGGGAGGCAGATGGGGAAAAAATTATGTCTCCATTGTTACGCATAATCACAATAAAGCACATGACTAAAAATGGTGAAACTTATGTCAATGGCTAATAAACTACACTGAAAAAGTCCCAAGTAATCACAAAGGCAGGACATTTTCTGGTCATATCCCAGCCCTCTTTGTCATTTCTTCTATAGAAGATAATCTCATAAATCTGCCCTATTGAAGAACTGGGACTAGAGATAGGAATTTTATCAGAATTCCAGCTAGTGCTCTACTGTGGAAACCAAAAATACAGAATTTTACAAGGAGGCAGAGGTCACAGGAACAAGAGGTAACAAGATGTCAAGTGCATGGAAGCTGAAATAACTGATCGATTGTGTTTAGGAGCAAGAAGATCACTAGTGACCTTCCTACAAGGATTAACAAGAAACTCCATGCTCATAAATTTAAGACTGGTGTTTAAAAACTGACATTTTATTTTACAAACTAAAACTGTGCATAATTGGTATTTCCAGATACTACTAATAAGATCTACTGTTTTTGAGCACCTATCATATGTCATGTTCTGCCTAACAGCTACCTACGAGGTAGCAGATTTTTTTTCCATTTGACAAGTGAAGATACCCAGGCTGAGAACAGTTATCAGAGATCACAACTCTGATCATTGGCAAAACCCAGATGTAAGTGTCAGAACTCACCACGTTCACAGACTGTTTTATTTTATTTTTTCACTATACCGCATATTTCCCCTTATCTTTCTCTGAAAAAAGTAGAGAGAATGTCATAAATTATATGTGCTTATTTAAGGGTCCCATTTTAATCAATGGTTCCAATTTTGTCTGCCTTCACCATTTTGCTTGGTACAGAGCATAGAAATCCAAGCATCCACTGGTTATCCACGAGGATATGTTTGAATAAGCAATAAGAGGGTCAAAGCTAGAGAAAGGATGAGGAGGAAGAGAAGGAATGGAATCTTCTTCCCTCTGTTTTGATAGGGGAGGTGAAGGAAAGGCAGGGCAGTGCTTCTCACCTGCAGAGTCCCTGCTGCCAGGGCACAGTTACTGGGTTTATCCAACCCAGTCTCTTTCTTATGACAGGGTCAATTCAACTGCCCAAATCTAGACTCCCACGTCAAACTACTCAGAGGGGCAAGTTTATTCACAAAGTTTAATCAAGGACTGTGACAACCCTACAGTAAAGAGTTCTGAAGGACTTGCGAGACATTGGCAAGTGGAGTCTATAGATTTTCTATTCATGAGATCCCTTTGATCTGACCTCAGTGCCTTTTCATCCAGTTTCTGCACCTACTAGCTTAGACACTTTGATGACATTTGAATGATAAGAGATATGTATATAATAAGAGATGATGCGTAATATGGAGCACTCCTCCTTGAGTAATGAGACTTTTTCTATTATGGAGATATTGCAAAGCCATTTTAGGAAAGAGATGATGTGCTTCTTTCTAATATTGAGAGATAAGATTAAAAACGAGCATTTAATTAACATTTATTTTATGTAATAGGCATTTTAAAAAACATTTATATTATCTCATTAAATACTTTTTTGAGGAAGCTACTATCAAATTCCCACTTTGCAGAAGGAAAGACTGAGGCAAAGAAAGACCAAGTATCTTACAAGGCAACTAACTTCACTGGGCAGGTGATTATCTGGAACTACAAGATAATTAGGTAAATAGAATTAAGACCAATAAAATTTTTTTAAAAAATCTATCAAGGTAAGAATAGTCAACATGAACCAGGGGAAGACCACTGGGGTTCTGAGAGTGTATTTGCGTGAGTAGCAGAAAAAGCCAGGCCAGTAGGGAAACCAAGGCTGGCTCTCAAGTTGGAATAGTTGTGCATTTACATTGGCCCATTATATGTGTACAACTTTGGGCTGAGGTTTAAGTTCTCTTGACATCAGTTTTCTCATCTGTGATATGGGAGCAGTGAGGCTTCTCCAGGGTGAAGTGAGAATTAAGTGTGATGGTATATAAAAAAGCCCTTAGTAATTTGCATGTTTTGATATATTAGATCTTAGAACAATTCAGCTTGACCCATCTATCCGGTGAATTAGAGTTGATGATCATTCCATCATCAAAAGAATAATTATAATGAGACAATTTGCGATTACTAGGTGATCATGAGGACATTAAGTTTAATTAATAGAAATTTGGCTAATGGCCCATTATCATGGATCAATAACTAAGCAGATGGTAAAAGTAAAACATAATCATTATTGTTTTTGGTAACCAACCCAAATGGAATGTTTTAGAATGTTAGAAAGGAGTACATACCATGCTCGAGATATTCTGATAATGAACGGTAGTGTATAAAACTATAAGACAAAACGCATGAAGTCAGACTCTAACAAGCAAAGGTGTAAATGCAAAGTCCCTGACTGCCCAGTCCAAAGTAGCCAGGTGCACCCTTGCCTTCTCTCTAGTTCCTTCTCTGCCAAAGTGCTTTGTTCCTTTCTTACCCAGGATTTATCACAAATTGTAACAGCATAACTTTTGTGTATTTAATTATTAAATAGCCATTCCCCTCATACACACATACACACAGAGATAGGCACATAGGATAAAAAGAGTTACCAATCTGGGTGACAAAATTTTCAGAGATCAAAACTTAGCTGAAACTTCAAAATAGCAGTGTGAAGCCTTTGTAATTTTTTAGTCCTGGTTCTTATTAAAAATTAGGCAGTCTCATTGTTTTATGCATACACAAACATACAGATATGTAGCATCATAACAATTGCCTTCTTAATATTTATTATCAGGATATGTCTGGTATATTGTCTATATATACATACACACACATACATACATACAAACACACATATGTATGATATCTGATATATAGAGAATGTAATTAAAAGAATGTGCATGCTTATATACTCTTTTAATTACATTCTTTTAATTTTAATTTCACTCACAATGCTGTTTTCCTTCTCGAAAGCATATTTATTATAATTAAAAAGTTATAATAAAAATTTCGTGGTCCAGCAAATAAGATTGTAAAGGCAAAGAAATGCAAATGGGAACTAAGAGTTTAGACTAGCGGTTCTCAACCTGTGGGTCGTGACCCATTTGGGGGGAGTTTGTAACAATGAAAATACATCCTGAATATCACATATTTACATTACGATTCACAACAGTAGCAAAAATACAGTTATGAAGTAGCAACAAAAATGATTTTATGGTTAGGGATCACCACAACATAAGGAACTATATTAAAGGGTTGCGGCATTAGGAAGGTTGAGAACCACGGGTTGAGAATCTTGGTGGGCTGTCTCTGGCCTTATGTCACCTGGTATCCATTTAATAAAAAATTTATTTGGCTTATTGATTAGAACACTGGCGAAGACTGCCACATAAATGACATCCCTAATTCTCTCATCCCTGACAGTCATTTAACAAGGAACAGCAAGAACAAAGGTCCTGTTTAGAATGTCACTTCAGACAAAAATTAGCCAACTGAGGTGGCCAAAAGTCCTCCCTCTAGCTACACAAGACGAAGACAACAGGATGAAAATAGCACAGCACAAGTGGAAACATCAAAGATTAACTTCAGATCGTGACGTTCCTATCTGAACAATCCTGAGCTAAATTCTCCCTCTTGATGTCAAGGAACACATACTGTCGAGGCATTTCAGTTAGCAGTCTCCCCACCCACCAGCCAGATTCTCTTTTTCTGGGATATGTTTAGGTGTTGAAGAAAATCACATGGTTTTCTCCAGAAATTGTCCTCAGCTACATCTAGTTATTTTAAACCATTTCCCAGCCTCAGACGCTGCAGAAAACGCCCAGCATGTGTTAGGTCTGCACTGACCAGCTCCTCCCACTCTTGACCTTTCCCACCCTGAAGATAAAATACGGCAAAGGAACCTGGGCACCAGTGACCAGTGACAAGAAGCAAAATCAATGCCCCCCTGCCCCCAAGCATGTCATATCCAGTCTATGGGGTTAGAAAGCTAAAAGGTCTCCAGGAACATCCCAAGGTCTTGGGGTAGTTTTGAGATATTCAGAGGCCACACAAAGCTTCTCCATGACCCTGAAAACGTTGTCCGTGGGTGGAGGTGTTCGGGCTCTGCCTTTCCAGTGCAGAGGCATGAGAGAGATCTCTTCTCGGCATTATGGTTAACATCTTGTGCAGAAGGAATAGATCTAGATCCATTCCAGCCTCCGATAACAATCATTCTGAAATATCACATCACAAACCAATCATCATAGAGAAAAGATTGCATTATCCTGCTATTTTTCAACATAGCAAACATAATAGAAATCACAGTCAAATTAAGAGGCAATTAGATTCAACAGCCAAAACTAGGAGAAAATAAAAACCGTAAAAGGGTATCAACCAGTTAATTTTTTTAAATTATGTTAATGTTATAGATTTTTGTGATGTTTGTAGATTTGTCAGCTTTACTAATTTTGTGATTTGTTGTGATTTCTTTTTATGCTGTAAATAAATATTCTATTGGTATTTTCAACAAATATTCAAATGTCAAAAAAAAAAAAAAAGAGTTCATCTGCAGAGGCATGAGGGAGGATGATTTCCCGTCTTGTCTTGGCCACTTGTTGAGTTCAGCCTGTATTAGTTTTCTACGACTGCTGAAACACACTACTATAAACTAGTGCCTTAAACCAATCCAAACATTTTACCTTACAGTTCTAGAGATCAGAGATCTGAAATGGGTATCACCAGGCTCAAATAAAATTGTTGGCAGATAGGCATTTGTTTCTGAAGATTCTGGGGCAGAATCCACTGTCCTGGTTTTCCCAGTTTGTAGAGGTTTTCTATATATGCACCTTGGCTTGTGGCCACTTCCTTCGATTAAGTCAGCGATGACCAGCTGAGTTCTTCTCACACTGCATCACGGTGACACAGACTCTTCTGCCTCCCTCAGACCTACTCAAGGATCTTTGTGGTTGTGGTGGGTCCACTCGCATAATCCAGCATAAACTCCCTATTTAACTGCCTGGCTGACTGGCAGGCAACCATAATGTCATGTGCAATTTTAATTACCCTATGTTATATAAAGTAACATATTTATAAGTTACAGGGATTAGCATCCCTGGTTAACATCCTTGGTTAACATCTCGTGCAGAAGGAATAGATCTAGATCTATTCCAGCCTCTGATAACAATCATTCTGAAATATCACATCACAAACCAATCATCACAGAGAAAAGATTGCATTATCCTGCAATTAAGACATGGACATCTTTTGAGGATCATTATTCTACCTAACACAACTTCCAAATATAACTGATCTTCCAAATCTTGGTCAGTGCCATTTCTCCTGTGAGCGACAGAATTGCTTATCCTATCTTTGACCTCCAATGTATTCTGCTACAACAGAGTTTGTTTTTATTCAAGTTATCTGTTTATTTATACATCTTAAGATATAAGACTATTTTAGGATTGGGTCCTAAATGAAAATAAAGCTCTTAACTGAGTTAGGTTCCATGCTATACATTTGTATCATTTGATTTTTACAACAGTGTTATGAGATGGAAATTACTTCCATTAAAGAGTTGGGAAGACCAAGTGCTGCAGTGGCAAATTCACCGCCTGAAGTCACGCAATTCTCCCACTTCTTACAAGTCAGAGCTGTGATTTGAACTCATGTCCATCCAATTTCCTTCAAGGCCAAATTGCTTCTGAATGACAGTATCAAAACACGAGTTTCCCTAGGACTCACACTGAGGACCCAACCCACAGTAGATTCATTCAAGATTCATTGAATTTTATTTGTGGAATAATCATCATTGCTATGTCACTCTCCATCTTGAAGACAAAATTAATTTCTTCATTTACTTTTTTTAATTCTGCTTCTCATCTCAAAGACAGAATTTTTACAAAAATTAAATGTCTCTTTTCAGTTGTCAGAATGATTATACATGTTTTAATTCTTTAGCTGACAGATTATCATTACCCAAAGATAATGAAAGATGTTAATAATTAAACTATATCTTTTCTTGAAGTGTCAATGATCCCAAGTTTATTACCCACTCCTCTGAAGGAAAAGCTCCAATATTTCAGCATATCTGGAGTGCAGCTTGAGCATATCTGTGTGTGAGTATCTCCCCATCTGAGTTTGTTATTCAGCTGGGTTTGGGACCTGAGTTTTAAGGGATATTGAATAATATAATTCAGTCTATATCACTTGAATTATGAAGTTCCATATAAAAAATTTCTCTGCACATGGTGAAAATTCAAGAATGCTTAAAAAACAAGTCAAGCTCTATAACTCAACTGATAGCATTCCTCTACATACAATAACTAAGAAAATGCCATGAAGGCTATGTTGAACAGTTTGATGAGAATATTTCAGATTGTATATGAAACCAGCACATTGTACCCCTTGATTGCACTAATGTACACAGCTA
>CAUYPK010014453.1:0-14133 GCA_963574355.1 Loris lydekkerianus
AATATTATAAATGAAAAATTTCCCAACATCACCGAAGATTCTGACACACTGCTTTCAGAGGGACATCGGACAACAGGTCACCTCAACTCTAACCGAGCTTCACCAAGACACATTGTGATGAACCTGTCCAAAGTCAAGACAAAAGAAAAGATTCTACAAGCTGCCAGGAATAAGTGCCAGTTGACCTATGGGGGCAAATTCATCAGAGTGACTGCAGACTTTTCTAATGAAACTTTCTAAGCAAGAAGACAATGGCCATCTACCTTTAATCTACTTAAACAGAATAATTTCTAGCCAAGAATTTTGTACCCTGCTAAGCTAAGCTTTAAAATTGATGGAGAAATCAAATCATTTATGGATATACAAACATTGAGGAAATTAGCCATAACAAGACCAGCTCTACAGGAAATACTTCAACCTGTTCTACACACTGACCATCACAATGGATTAGCAGCAGTGAGAACTCAGAAATTAAAGGACAGAACCTAACCTCCAAACTGATGCAAAAGACAAAACTAAGCAATAGACTCTCACAAAATAAGATGAATAGAATCCTACCACACCTATCAATTATCTCAATAAATGTTAATGGCTTGAATTCCCCACTGAAGAGACATAGATTAGCTGACTGGATTAAAAAACACAAGTCATCCATTTGCTGTCTGCAAGAAACCCACCTGGCTTCAAAAGACAAATTAAAACTCCGAGTCAAGGGTTGGAAGACAATTTTTCAGGCAAATGGAATTCAGAAGAAAAGAGAAGTTGCAATCTTATTTTCAGATGCACGTGGATTTAAAGCAACTAAAGTCAAAAAAGACAAAGATGGTCACTTTATATTGGTCAAGGGAAAAATACAACAAGAAGACATTTAATTCTAAATATTCATGCACCCAATTTAAATGCTCCCAGATTCTTGAAACAGACTTTACTCAGTTTGAACAATATGATATCCAATAATACCATAATAACATGGGACTTTAACACTCCTTTTACAGAGCTGGACAGATCCTCTAAACAGAAATTAAACAAAGATATAAGAGATTTAAATGAGACCCTACAACAACTGTGCTTGATAGACACATATAGAACACTCCATCTCAAAGAAAAGGAATATACATTCTTCTCATCACCCCATGGAACATTCTCCAAAATTGATCATATCCTGGGACACAAAACAAATATCAACAGAATCAAAAGAATCGAAATTTTACCTTCTATCTTCTCAGACCACAAGGCACTAAAAGTGGAACTCAACTCTAACAAAAACGTTCAACACAAGACAAAGGCATGGAAATTAAACAATCTTCTGTTGAATAGTAGATGGGTGCAGAAAGAAATAAAACAGGAAAATCGTTAACTTCCTTGAGCATAACAACAATGAAGACACAAGCTACCAAAACCTGTGGGATACTGCAAAAGCAGTTTTGAGAGGAAAATATATTGCTTTAGATGCCTACATTCGAAAAACAGAAAGAGAGCGCATCAACAAACTCACAAGCCATCTTATGGCATTGGAAAATGAAGAACAATCTAAGCCTAAACTCGGTAGAAGAAAAGAAATATCCAAAATCAAATCAGACATCAATGAAATTGAAAACAAAAGAATCAATTAGAAAATTAATGAAACAAGGAGTTGGTTTTTTGAAAAAATAAATAAAATAGATAAATCATTTGCCAGACTAATGAGAAATAGAAAAGTAAAATCTCTAGTAACCTCAATTAGAAATGATAAAGGGGAAATAACAACTGATCCCACAGAGATACAAGAAATCATCTCTGAATACTACCAGAAACTCTATGCCCAGAATTTTGACAATGTGAAGGAAATGGATCAATATTTGGAATCACCCTCTCCCTAGACTTAGCCAGGAAGAATAGAGCTCCTGAACAGACCAATTTCAAGCACTGAGATTAAAGAAACAATAAAAAAGCTTCCAATCAAAAAATGCCCTGGTCTAGATGGCTTCACACCAGAATTCTATCAAACCTTCAAGGAAGAGCTTATTCCTGTACGGCAGAAATTATTCCAAAAAATTGAGGAAGAAGGAATCTTCCCCCCACACATTCTATGAAGCAAACATCACCCTGATACCAAAACCAGGAAAAGACCCAAACAAAAAGGAGAATTTCAGACCAATCACACTCATGAATATAGATGCAGAAATTCTCAACAAAATCCTAACCAAAAGATTACAGCTTATCATCAAAAAAGTCATATATCATGATCAAGTAGGTTTCATCCCAGGGATGCAAGGCTGGTTTAACATACACAAGTCCATAAACGTTATCCACCATATTAATAGAGGCAAAAATAAAGATCATATGATCCTCTCAGTAAATGCAGAAAAAGCATTCGACAAAATCCAGCATCCTTTTCTAATTAGAACACTGAAGAGTATAGGCATAGGTGGCACATTTCTAAAACTGACCACAAGTCTCAGTGTCCACAAGTCAGTAACCTTTGTATACGCCAATAACAGTCAAGATGAGAAGCTAATTTAGGACACAACTCCCTTCACCACAGTTTCAAAGAAAATGAAATACCTAGGGATATACCTAACGAAGGAGGTGAAGCACCTCTATAAAGAAAATTATGAAATCCTCAGAAAGGAAATAGCAGAAGATGTTAACAAATGGAAGAACACACCACACTCATGGAGGGAAGAATCAACATTATTAAAATGTCTATATGTCCCAAAGCAATCTACCTATTCAATGCCATTCCTATCAAAATAATAACATCATACTTTCAAGATTTGGAAAAAATGATTCTGTTTTTTGTATGGAACCAGAAAAAACCCTGTATAGCTAAGGAAGTTCTTAGTAATAAAAATAAAGCTAGGGGCATCAGCATACCAGATTTTAGTCTGTACTACAAAGCCATAGTATTCAAGACAGCATGGTACTGGCACAAAAATGGAGACATAGACACTTGGAATCGAATAGAAAACCAAGAAATGAAACTAACATCTTACAACCACCTAATCTTCAATAAACCAAACAAGAACATACCTTGGGGGAAAGACTCTCTATTCAAAAAATGGTGTTGGGAGAACTGGATATCCACATGTAAAAGACTGAAACTGGATCCACACCTTTCCCCACTCACAAAAATTGATTCAAGATGGACAAAGGACTTAAATTTAAGGCATGAAACAATAAAAATCCTCAAAGAAAGCATAGGAAACACACTGGAAGATATTGGCCTGGGGAAAGACTTCATGAAGAAGACTGCCATGGCAATTGTAACAACAACAAAAATAAACAAATGGGACGTCATTAAACTGAAAAGCTTCTGTACAGCTAAGGAGACAACAACCAAATCAAAGAGACAACCGACACAATGGGAAAGGATATTCGCGTATTTTGAATCAGACAAAAGCTTGATAACTAGGATCTACAGAGAACTCAAATTAATCCACATGAAAAAAGCCAATAGTCCCATATATCAATGGGCAAGAGACATGTCTTCTCTAAAGAAGACAGACAAATGGCTAACAAACATGAAAAAATGTTCATCATCCCTATATATTAGAGAAATGCAAATCAAAACCACCCTGAGATACCATCTAATCCCAGTGAGAATGGCCCACATCACAAAATCTCAAAACTGCAGATGCTGGCATGGATGAGGAGAGAAGGGAACACTTTTATACTGCTGGTGGGACTGCACTAGTACAACCTTTCTGGAAGGAAGTATGGAGAAACCTCAAAGCACTCAAGCTAGACCTCCCATTTGATCCTGCAATCCCATTACTGGGCATCTACCCAGAAGGAAAAAAATTATTTTATTATAAGGACACTTGTACTAGACTGTTTATTGCAGCTCAATTTACAATCGCCAAAATGTGGAAACAGCCTAAATGCCCACCAACCCAGGAATGGATTAACAAGCTGTGGTATATGCACACCATGGAATACTACTCAGCTATTAAAAAAAAATGGAGACTTTATATCCTTCGTATTAACCTGGATGGAAGTGGAAGACATTATTCTTAATAAAGTATCACAAGAATGGAGAAGCATGAATCCTATGTACTCAATTTTGATATGGGGACAATTAACAACAATTCAGGTCATGGGGGGGTGGGAAGGAAAAGCAGAGAGAGGGAAGGAGGGAGGGAGGGTGGGGCCTTGGTGTGTGCCCCTTCTGAGGGCAAGACATGATTGCAAGAGGGACTTTACCTAACAACTGCAATCAGTGTAACCTGGCTTATTGTATCCTCAATGAATCCCCAACAATAAAAAAAATTAAAAAAAAATCAACACATTGTACCCCCCAAAAAAGAAAAAGAATGTGTATAAAACAGAAACTTTAATAATCATTAGCCTTAGAACAATATTTACAAGTGTATAGAGTACTTCACATACTCAAAAACACTTTGCAATAGGCGTTGCGATGAAATGCAGGCTAAAATAATGTACATGATTTTTATCCCTATAATTTCCCAGACATTAAGTAGGAAGCTTATAACTTGAATCTATGTAGATCCTCTGACCACAAATCTCTTTTTCTGTTTTTGTTTTTTTTTTTTTGCAGTTTTTGGCCGGGGCTGGGTTTGAACCCACCACCTCCGGCATATGGGGCCGGCGCCCTACCCCTTTGAGCCACAGGAGCTGCTCAACTCCAAATTTCTTACTTGATTCCAAGGATTATATCCCCCCATTGTGAATTATAAATTTTACATTCTCATGCATTTCTACTTTTATTGACTTAAATGCCTTTTTTTTGCATTTTAGTTCATTTGAATTTCTGTGTTTGGGATGTTAAATGTTAACATCTTGTATGACACACTCTGTGCCAGGTTTTATAGGTCATCTCAACTTTGGTTATAGTTAATCTTACTGTTGCTATGCAAAAAAGTCTATAATAAGATCCCATCTGCTTGTATAATTGCACAAGAAAAATACATTATTGGTATCATTTATATCATTTGGATAAAGCAGAATTAAGATGAAACTGTCTTGATACAAATTTTATCTTGGGGCCTTATTTTTATGTTTTATGAATGTCTGGGTGGGTGTGTTTCCTAGCACGCATAGTGCTTGTGAATTTAAATAGACTATCTTTAATAGAAACCTCTATCAATTATATCAAAAATGTTTTTGAAAAAACTAAAAAACACATGGAAGGTCTGTAAAAGACTCAGCTCTATATCAAAAAGAGGTGTTAAATGGTAGTCATAGTTTCCAAACCAAAAAAAAAAAGAGAGACAGAGAGAGTCTACAGGAAGAACAATAATGGTGATGATATCTATAAGTCACTGACTAACTGCGTTGTTTTAGGACTACATCTAATAACATGCATACAACTCCCCCCCCCCTTTTTTTGCTGAAAAATGAAACATAAAACTAAAAAGAAGAACAAAGAAATGCCTACTCTTGTTTCTTCTTAATGGCACATGTGAACGTCTCTACCGTCCTTCTGTAGTTCAGGAGACTAGAGTTCAATGTAAGCAGAACAAATACAACTCCTGGGATTTTTTAAAAAATCAAAGGCAAGATTGTTTTTTTTCATCTCCTCTTGTCTTTTTACTTAAAAAATGCATTTAAGGAAGTGTGCTTCTTTCTCTGAAAATATAATTTTGACAGATGCATGACATTTATGATCACTCTCAGGTAACGGAAACTTTTAAAGTCACTTTATATTGACAATATAAATTAGCAGTTCTGAAATTAGAACAGTCACATGTAATAATAAAGACTTGGGAGCTGAATTATCATTCAGTCTTTTTTCTTTCCTTGGCTGGGTTTCTGCTGCAGGCTGGTGGTTGGCAATGAGAGACAGAGAACTCTCTATCAAAGCATTTTTTTTTTTTAAAGCTTAAATATGACTTTCATGTAATTATAAAGCGGGAACATGTCAAAAATGCATGTAGCTCATTGAGGAGAGTCAATAGGATGGTAAAGCCAATTTAAGAACATTTGAGGAATAGATACAGTGACTTAGAAAAAGAAAGCTGGGTTCAGTTTCCTAAATTCCTAAGTTGTGGCGTCTCAGAACTGTATACTTCAGGGTTATAATTTCTCCTGGATGGAAATCTATAAGTTAATTTGAAATTCCAGAGTTTGAGTTCTAGTCAGGAGAGATAATCAAACAGCAATTCATTCCCCACAGGTAAGCCTGGTAGGTCGTGTTCCAGAGTGACAGGCAATGTACACGTGATTATGTTTTAGCTCCGTTCTCTAACTTTAGGACAATTTTTCCTAGCATCTCTTTTCCAGGCTTTTTACTTATTCTTCTTTTTGTTCTTTTGCTTTATTTGGTTTCTGATCCTGAGAGCTGAAGAAAGCAGAGGGAAGAGGGAAGGAAAGTTTACTTGATTGGTAATGTCGAGCTGGCCTTGCACTGTGTGCTGGGCAGCTATTCAAAGTTGAGTCTCTGCAAGTTGCTTTTGTGGGATTCCAGAGGCCCCACTGTGTGTGTGTGGTCAGGCTTCCCTGAAGAGAGTGATGCTTTTTCCTCTTGTGTACTGCTGGCCCCCTAAGTTCCAGTGTTTGCGAGTTGTCTTCTACCCAGATTCTCTTTGTTGGAGTTCCAGGGCCTTTCCAGATGGTGTCTCTCAGGGCACTCCTCTTCAGCAAGTTCAAA
Source organism: Loris lydekkerianus (assembly GCA_963574355.1). Classification (NCBI taxonomy): domain Eukaryota; kingdom Metazoa; phylum Chordata; class Mammalia; order Primates; family Lorisidae; genus Loris; species Loris lydekkerianus. The sequence goes on from CAUYPK010014453.1 coordinate 6,593, forward strand.
TGTGTCCAAGTTGGCTTTCTCATTTCTGGTGCCAACATCTGGTCAAAAAGGAAATTCTTGTGCACTCCGTGCCCATGAAAACTGTGAGAAGACAGAGCAGTTCCAATATACAAGCAACTCTCCATCTCTTGCTCATCAAAGCAGCCTTTCAGCCCATCTCTCCTGCTCACCTTCTAGGAAGTCAGAGACTAATCTCCCGGGTGGCTTCCCTGGAGGTTGTGATCCTTTTGACTTTCCTCCCTCTTGACTTGAAGGACAAAGATGTTTTTCTTCCCTTTGGGCATGGAAGATTCCTCTAGCATCCCTTTCACCACATAAATATTTCCTTATGAATCCTTCCGTAAAATTCTCTTCCTCTTATTTTCTCAATGTGGACATAAGGAAAACAGTTTTAAGCTTATATTTACTTACCAATTTCATTTGAAAATGTATCAGTTTTCTATCACTTTCTATCTGGGGCTGATAACTATTTATCCCAATGCCTCTGATGAAACTTCTACTTAAGAGCTTGTGATACTGAATTAAGAAGGATGAGGAATCTCTGGGAGACACTACCTTGCAGTCATGTGGTGCTCAGAATTTTTGAAGATTTATCTGTAGGACACACAAACAGTTAGGATGACTGTCTTGAGCTGTGCGTATGGAGGAATAGGTGGGGTGGATATGAGGAATGCTGTGGTGGGAAGAAGGCCCGGAGAGTCCGGTGGTTGTGGAATATCTTACTCCATTTCCTAATCTAAAAAGAGGTACAAAATGAACTTTTATCTCAACCTTATCTCCCCTTTCACACACAGAACTTTTGCATCTCTTCAAAATCCAGGCATTCTTGATGTTTTTTCTGACTATCACAGAATATGGTATTCAGAGGGGAGAATTTAGTGTGTGACATTGTAATAACCTGTAGATGTCTCTTCCCCTAGACAGTAATTTCCTTGAAGAAAGGAACTGTATTGTGCTCATTATTGTATCCCCAGCCCCTAGCAGCTTGTGTGGTGCATAGTGTACAATCAATAAGTATTTGCTGAATGAATGATTGCAACAAAAGAAGGGGGGGCACACCGAGTGAGAGCTCCCCTTGGACCCCTGTTTTCTTGAATGGTTTTGTCTGTTTATCCCCTTTTGAAGAGCTGGAGTGAGAAAGATAGTAGAGAAGAAAAAAAACACACTTGTTATTGTTTGTAACAGCTTTTCTCCTATTAAAGCAGTTCCTCATTCATCCGTGCCCTGGGAATGAACTTGTGTGGGAGGAGGAAACTATACATTTATGTATAAAAATTTTGACAAATAATTGCTTTGCATGAATATACATACCCTTAATTTATAAGCTGCCTGCCTTAGATCGAAAGGTCCTTTAAGACTACAATGTCATCTTTTATTATGAGCTATATTCATGTTTAGAATTCATTTATTCAATTGAATAAAATGACATCTATTTTTACCATCCTGGCCTTGAGGGGTTTAATTTTTTCTTTGGGGAATTAACCTTTTCAGTATCTTTTTTTTTTTTTTTTTTTTTTTAGTATCCCAGTAAGTCTTTTGAAAGTGTCTTTGTCTCTTTATTTCTTCTTTTTCTATACTAGATACAAATTAACAAACTCACCCCATTTAAAATGTAGACCATGTTATTCCTTATGGCTATTTCCTTCTCTCCCAGAGATCAGTGTTTTCTATAGTACAACAGCCCAATAGGATGTTCCTGGAAATAGATTTTCACATAAAGTATTAACTTATGGTATTATGCTATAGCAAAAGGAAAGATCAAAATATTACAAAGAAAGAGAAGCTACATTATTTTTTTAATGGGTTTGGGGCAATTAATGGTCCTTAAAGAGCCTCCATCATTCCATGCAGTGCTTTCTCTCAAAATTCACCCTGAACTGTGTTTTGCTGATAAGAGCCAGTATTCTGAGCCGTTATTTCTCCAGAAGCCTGGGTAAGAACTTAAAATATGGTCTTGTGGTACTTGATTAAAAGTAAGAGCTTCCATTCTAAAATTGAAAAAAAATCCAAAACATATCTACCACCAGTATATGTTTTTAATGTCTTTCCCCTCATTTGAATTATTAAATATTAAGACTTTAAATAAAGATAATTTATGTAAGTTTATATTTAAACAAGATAGCTGCTCATTGTCTGTAGGATAAACATACTTAAAACTTCATTAGTCATGTGTCATAGAAAAATTAAAATGCGTAAGTCATAAAATCATTATAATCCTCAAAAATGGTACCTTTACCTTTCTGCTAGACAGGAGAAAAATTTTTGTGGAACTAAGTTTGTCATTGAATATGTGCCTCTCCCTGACTCTAACACGTATTTCCCAAGGAAGCATGTGTTCTTTTTTTTTTTTTTTTTTAATTAGGATTAAATCTTGGTTTCAAATGGAAGATCCCTTCCCCACAGTGAACCTGAATGTGCTTGTCTATAAGAAGAGGGGTAAAGCCGGCATCCACCAGCTATTGTCTGTGCACACTGAAGGCCTAATGATAATGTCAACAGGTAGAGAGGGCCATGCAAACCAAATCTTCCATCTTCATTCCTTTTTCTTGCCTGCTTGGTGTCTGAAAAAAGATCAGGTTATCCTTTAAAGCAGTAGTAAGGATTCCCCTTCATGGACACACTCTTGAAATAGCAGGGTGAAGCAAACTTAGAGACACCACAGTAAGAAATGCACAGACTCTAAACTCATACTGAGGGGAACTCAATTCTTCATATGTTTTGGAGAAAATTGATGTTTTAAAAGCTTGAAGATAAATGCCATCTGAGGAGTTCTGCAAGAAGATCCAGTGGACTAGGATATAAATTTTAACATCATATGTCCAAATTGAGGCAGTTTGACTTGTGGATCTCCATTTTGAGGCCTATTTATTATAACTATCTCCAACTTCCCAGTAATATTCACAGCCAGCCTCTCAATGACTTTTGATACCTTTACTCTTACCAATAAAAAAGACATTAAACAAACTAAATTCTACAGTATTTCATTCTGAGATTTTTTTTCCTGAGTTTTTTATGCATTTGAAATCAGCAATGGAAATTTTAATATAGACTACTTTAAATTTGAAAGCACATTGGAAAAAGCAAAAATTTGGTTATTACTTTATGGAGATTTATAAGAAAAAAGCATACAAAGTCAAAATTTTATTGTACTGTTTTTTATTTTACATATTTGAAAAAATGTTTATAAAGTTTATATTTCTAATCTATTTTCCTCCTTTACTGTTCATAATCAGTTTTTTTTTAGTTTGTTTTTTTCTTAAATTAAGTTTATGAAGTTGAATGCTCCAACTGGCAAGTATAGAAGATAAGGGTTTAACATATGATGCTTTGAAACTTGACTATTGCCTATGTAGAAGCAACTAAAACATATGGGATCACAATAGAAGGATAATGGATTAAGAAGACAATAGGAATCTAAAAGGGACCACAGGTCAGCCATAAATAGAGTCTAGAAAAGGTATACGTACATATAAATATAAGATGAAAGAGTGTTGATAAAGAGGTCTTCAACACGGATCAGGGATAACTGGCCAACTGTTGTAACAATTTACACACCTGCCACTCCAGTCTACAAAACAGTGAGCATGCGAGATGGGAATAGCAGAATAGCCATACCACACATTCTTAAAACAACAAAATGGAAAGTTTTTATCCAAAGATGTTTACATGCACAGAGACGGGAGAGCTGACCGCCATGCAACTTAGCCAGGACAGTGAAAAGAGAGGTGTGGTTGAGTTTCCCCCATGTTCTCTTGACTTAACACCCCTTGACTTAAAGGGGAACTTACAGGATGGGCTGTACCATGGAAAACTGGTTACACTTGTGGTAGATATCTCAAGAAGAAATTGAAAGGGCATGTGTGGTGATATAAGTGCACACCTTGGTCAACGTTGCTTTAGCAAGTAGTTTGCTATAATCAGAAGCATCTGGACGCTGATGACAACCACTTTTGAGCACTTCTTATAATGGCAGAAGTCAAATGTGACTTGTATCCATCTTTTGTTATCAGTATATATTGAATATTACAATTTTAACCCGGATTTTTTCCTTCCTTAAAACGTGTGTACAAATTTTTGACACCTTCTATATGCATGCTGAAGAAATTTTATGTGGTTTTAATATGTTAAAGCTTCTTATTTTATTTGTACATTTCAAGTGTAATACAGTTAAGTTTTACGTTCATTGTGTTTTATTAGTAAAAAAAAAAGTTTTAAAGGACATGTTGGATGGAATCTTAAAATGAAATTAGTTTTCAATCAGAGGTCTTAAAGTAAAAAAAAAAAAAAAAAATCTCCATCGTGTTACTGGGTAAATAACTGTTTTGAGATAATATTGTGAAGTTATTGTAATATTTGTGAAAAAAAATCAAAAAGATTTTTAAGTCTTATAAAGGGTTCTCTGTAGGGTATGTGTGTGTATATCTATAATTTCTAGTGATAATTTTATAAATTATTTTTCAATAATTTGTTTCTGGGTTAACAATTATAAGAAAATATTTTTAAAAAATAGAACTTCCATTAAAAAGTGTGCTCTATCTTCTACTTCACTCAAAATAACTTTTTCTACCTTGATAACTTCAATCTGGGTTTTATATTGTTACAGTACTTGATTTTGTGTCACCCCTTGAAGTGCCTCATGATCATATAATTGGGATGAAGCAGAAGCTAAATGCACCTGAGCTGAATGGTGGCTGCTCACCAGCTACATAATTATTGTCGGGAGGCTAAAAATGCAGCATGTCTGTCAACTTTAAAAGAGGCACACACAGTGCACAGCAGTGGGGAAGATGGAAAGCGCAGCTGAAGGTAATGATTATTCGGAATATCTTGCTGCAGCAAACATAGTATTTGGATATTCGTGAACATTCCTTTTAAATGTTCAAAACTCTTTGCAAAACAAACCATATATTAACTAAAACACTGATGACTATACTGCCTACACACTAAGCCACCCATAATTTTGGGGAAGGTTATTTTTATACAACTTCAAAAGAAAGAACCATGAATCTTGTATAAAAGAAATTGGCTTTGGTGACAGGTTAGTTTGAGATAAATAATATAGATAGTTTTGTTTCTCTGGCTTCTAATATGCAGTGCCATGCCACATAATTCACAGAATTTTTCTAGGTTACTTTTTTTTTTTAATTTAGGTACAAATGTATATCCAAGATGATTAAAAAATATGTGGTCATTCATTGCTAAATAATGCACAGTACATGAGCTTTACCTCCTGGAATTCTTCCTTTGGAATTTATTAAATTCCAAAAAAAATCACCTGGACTAATTCTTTGAAATGTAATTGGGATTTGTAAGTCCTTCTTTTTTTTTTTTTTTGAGACAGAGTCTTACTTTGTCCCCCTTGGTAGCGTGCCATGGTGTCATGTCTCACAGCAACCTTAAATTCCTGGGCTCAAGCTATTCTCTTGCCTCAACCTCCCGAGTAGCTGGGATTACAGGGGCCCTGCTACTTTTAGAGGCAGGGTCTCGCTCTGGCTCAGGCTGGTCTCCAGCTTGTGCGTTTAGGCAATCCACCCACCTCGGCCTCCCAGAGTGCTGGGATTGCAGGCACGAATGCCAGGCCTGATAAATTCCTTTTCAAGGAGAGTTGTTAACCCCGGGGCTTATGTTAGAAGGAGGGTGTTTTTTTGCATTCATTCCAGTGCATGTGCTCCCCTGCTGGTCTCACTGTCACCATGAACCACTGCTCACTTCCTCCTCCAGAGCACAGGGAAGCATTCTGCTGAACCGGCAGTAATTGAGGGATGAATATCTACAAACCACAATTTCCTTCATTCCCCTGACTCTTGGTTAAGTGATAAGTATGTTTAAAAGAATGAAGAAATGAATGCCCTTCATTTCCAAAATGCTGCCATGCCATGTTACTGGGCTTCACTGAAGAAATTGTATGGATTTTAGCCTCTTCTTTGTTCACTTACCAGCTCCTTTCAGTATACCCCTTATAGACACAAAGCCCTGGAGAATCTTGGAAAATACTGCTTTTGTGTCCTGAAACAAAGACGACATCTTGCAGAAAGAGCTGAGGATAAAGGTTGTGTTGGGATGACTGATCTTCTCCTTAAGATATTAACTATCAGAGACAAATTAAAGATGGCAGCCGAGTAACAGCTTCCCTGCAACTGGGCACAGTGAGTCTGGGGAAATAAGACTCCAGACATCTCTGGCTAGTGGGATCTGCCTATAATCATCCCTTTGAGGAATCAGGGAGTCAGCAAGGGACTTCTGGATCCCAAGAGGAGGACAAAAACAGTGGAAAACTGGCAAGTGGTTGCGTGTGTTCAATTGACCTAATCCCACCGGCAACTGTAAGTACAAACAGCAGTGAGACTGCAAACCGAAAAGGCCTTACCTGTGAACTGTTTCTGTGTTTCTGGATTTGGCACTCAGTTGAACTGCCTTGGGGAGAGCTTGAGTAGGAGTGCAGAGAACTTTGGGCATCGTCTGGGGCCCAAGACTGAGCTGCTGAGCTGGGCGCAGGGAGCCATTGTGAGAGAAACCGCCCCAGCAAGCTCTGCCCTTAGGGTCCCGGAGCAAGGATCAGGTGGGACAAAGTAACCTAGTGACTGAGCAGCCTAAAGGTGGGGACTGAGCTGACTCACAGCCTTAACCCCTAGGGGCAGAGTGAGACAGTTTTGGCACACTGGAGCCTCAGGCTGTTGTCCTGGGTAGAGTGCCATGACGTTAAAGCTCATAGCAACATCAAACTCCTGGGCTTGGTGCCACCCAGACCTCCATTAGAGCTTTTCCGTGACCCCCGACCTGCAACCCGCACCCACTGGGCCACCACATGCCATGACCAGGAACTGAGGGAGCCATGCAACCCTGCGTCCTCACTCCTGTGTCCTCCTAGGCTCCACACTGGCCCACTCATCTGGCCAGGAATATTGGTAGTTGCTTGCCCTCTGGAGCCCTCCCTGCCTCTGTGTGGAGCCCTCCCTGCCTCTGCATAGTGCCGTTCTCCTGGCCAGAGACTCCTGGAGTCATGGGCTCTCTGTGTCAAAGTCACTAGACGCCAGGCACTCCCAGAACCGTGCGCACCACCTCCTGCCCAGTTGCTGGATCCGGGGTGTCACATGTTGGAGCTGCTTCCACAACCAGAACTCCCTAGCTGGAGCTTCCCCAGAGGAATTACACAGGGTCACTCCCTAAAAAGATCCAGCAACAACAGAGTGATCCCGCTGGGGTCTAATCTTGGAGAGACACCTCCCCAACTCTGAGGATGGCCAGAGGCAACAGTAAAAAACAATCCTGAGGTGAAATCAACTGAAAAACTCTGGCTATTTGATTAATCAGAGTAGATCACCTCCCTCAAGGATCAAGTGGGCAGACACAGGACAAGATCCCATGCACAAACAAATAGCTGAGATGTCAGATATCAAATTCAGAATCTGGATAGCAAATAAGATTGAATTAGAACTCCAAGCAGTAACCCAAAAAATATCTCAAGAATTCAACAAATTCAAAGACCAAATGACCAAAGATTTTGACACATTGAGACAAGAAGTTGCAGCCCTCAAAGATCT
>CAUYPK010014454.1:0-17959 GCA_963574355.1 Loris lydekkerianus
ATATCTTTGTTATAATGTGATTTTTGCTCTTCTGGGTATATGCCTAGTAGAGGAATTATAGGATTGAATGGCAGATCTATTTTTAGATCTCTAAGTGTTCTCCAAACATCGTTCCAAAAGGAATGTATTAATTGGCATTCCCACCAGCAGTGCAAAAGTGTTCCCTTTTCTCCACATCCACGCCAACATCTCTAGTCTTGGGATTTTGTGATATGGGCTAATCTTACTGGAGTTAGATAATATCTCAACGTAGTTTTGATTTGCATTTCTCTGATGATTAAAGATGATGAGCATTTTTTCATATGTCTGTAGACCATGCACCTGTCTTCTTCAGAGCAGTTTCTCTTCAAGTCCCTTGCCCAGCCTGCGATGGGATCACTTGTTCTTTTCTTGCTTATATGTTTGAGTTCTCTGTGGATTCTGGTTATTAAACCTTTGTTGGAGACATAACCTGCAAATATCTTCTCTTTTTAAAACAATATCATTACTAGCAATAGTATTCATGCCACCTAATTTTATTGTATACTCAGATAAATGTTAGTTCTTACTTTATATACATTTAATACATACAATAACAATACATTCTCATCATCATTGAGAGAGAGAGAATATTAGTTCCTTAACTTATAGTTGATGAGTAAAACTGAAACTCTGAGAAATTAAATAACTTATTTAAGTTACTTAGCTATTTAGCTAGTTAGCGATGATGCCAAAAATTAAATCTGGAATCTGACCCTTAAAACCCAGGATTCATCACCACAAACCAAGGAAAGGCAAACACACCATGCATGTGCTGCCTAACTTTCCATATCTGTGACCATGGCAGACATCACTAATTGATTATGGCACTGTCTGTTGTCCTACCTAACTGTACTTTCTCAAAACAGATTTCCAGGCAGCCACTATCAAGTGATTGCAATTGGCACATAAAATAAGCACTTTTCATTAGCTTTACTGACTTTAAAATTTGTCTACTAAACCACTAAGATACACTTTGAGGAAAGAAAATAGCTGACACATTTTATCATTGATTATTATCACCCTGTCACCCTTAATACATAGTGATGTTTATATAAGTATTTTAGTTATTGACAAGTGGAAAATGAAGTGAATAATCCTTAATTTCTTACTGCAATGCATGTAGGCCTGAGAATGATGATCATGGACTTTGTTTGATACTGAATAAGCATTTTTAATTATCTAGGCAAGCATAGTCATGTAGTCACCAGGACTAGTTTCAAAGTATAAATAACATTTTAGATACCATGTGTCCAACCATCTGCAGCATTTCAGGATAATGTGCATTCCAATAAACTTAACTATACAGTGGGGAGTTGAGCAAGCAATTAGCTGCTTTGTGTGTGTCCTCTGATTTCACAAAGGCTAGCAGATAAAGGACATATTTTGTAAAAAGAAAGAATAAAAATAAATACATACTTTTAATGAGTGAGATTATCTATGTGAGGCTATCTATGGCCATCTGCCCAGGGTCCTGAAGAAAATATAGCAACCTGAAATGAATTCTTAAAGGAGGTTCAGATCTCTTATTTGGCATTAGTTTCCTGAACATTCTCACTCATGCTACAAAGGTACAGACTCACCTATTCAGGGGAAGGAAGCCCAGAACTGGGCTAAAATTAGAATTCAGTCCACAGAATTCTCAATTATAACAACTCCTATACATTTTTTTTCTGAGAAATCCTACACACAATTGTCATTTATGATATGATATTTTCAATGGGAGTATTTAGGAAGTGACAATGACTATTACAGATGCTTTACTTCCAGTAGTAAAGTAGAAAGATGTGAGACCTTTGGTGGGGTCAAACTCAACAGTTGCTATTCAAAAACCATTTAACAATACGTGTCACTCAGAGAGTAGTTGAGACGTTTGGATATTTTACTAAAATTCATAATGTAAATTAAAAGGGATTTTTATTTTTATAATCGTTTATGCTTCCATTTGAAAATTATAATAATTATCTTGCTTGTTTTCATGCATGATATTTGTCATGGTTAATTTTGTGTGTTAACTTGATTGGACTACTGGGTGCCCCATTTGGTTAAATATTATTTCTGGAAGTCTGTAAGGGTGTTTCTGGACTGTATTAACATTTGAATCAACAGACTGAGTAAAGAAGATTGTTCTTCCTGATATGAGTGGCCTTCAATCCATTGAAATACTGGAAGAGACTAAAAAAATGAGTAAGAAAGAATTCTATCTGCTTATGTGTCTTTGAGCTGAGACATCTGTCTTTTCCAGTCTTCAGACTCAGGTTCAGATTTGACCTCATATCATCAGTTCTCTTGGTTATCAGGTCTTTGGACTTAACTGGGACTATACCATTGTTTCTCTTGAGACTTCAGCTTGCTGACTGCAAATCTTGTACTTCTCAGCTTCCATACTTACATAGAACTGATAGATAGATATGTGTGTGTGTCTATGCAACTGGTTTTGCCTCTCTGAAAAACCCAGAGTAATACAGCAATTATTATATTTAAATGTGCTTATGTTTATTTTACAGCATCCAACAACCTTTTGGTAAGAGCATATTTTTGTCCTTGTTATTTTAGTTATAATTTTCTCATTCATTCTTTTCTGTAAAATATTATGACATACAATAAAACTGAATTTCAAGAGTTTTCTTAGGTCACTCAGCTAGTAAGTGGGTAGCCAGACTTTGACACCAGAAATATTTTATACAAACAAATCTACCTAAAAAATCAGAGACTACCATTTGCCTTTTTCATCACTGTAGATAAGAAATGTGATCTTATTTGGTTTGTTGAAGATCCAATAGCGATAGGTGGCTAGTTTCATCTCTAGGTTCTCTACTCTGTTCCATAGATCTGTCTGTATATTTGTGCCAGTACTTTGCTGTTTTGGTCACTATATATATGTAGTATAACCTGAAGTCTGGTAACATAGTGATTCCAAATTTGTTTTTATTTCTTAGAATTGCATTAGCTATTAGGATTTTTTTTCCTGGTTCTTTATGAAACAAAGAACTATTGTTTCAAGTTCTTCCAAGAAGGATGTTGGTGTTTTAATGAGGATTGCATTAACTCTGCAGACTATTTTGGGTAGTATGGACATTTTAACAATATTTGTTCTTCCCAGCCATGAGCATGTTATTTTCTACAGAGAATTCAAATTAATCCAGAAGAAAAGAGCAAACAACCCCATGTATCACTGAGCAAGAGACTTGAACAGAACCTTCTCTCAGAAGAAAGACAAATGGCTAACAAACACATAAAAATGCTCATCATTCCTAATCATCAGAGAAATGCAAATCAAAACTACCTTATCACTTAACCCAAGAAGGATAGCTGGGTTATAATACCACAAAGTCTTAATGTGGCAAATACTGGCATGTGTGCAGAGAAATGGCAGCACTTACATACTGTTGGTGGGATTGCAAACTAATAAAGCCTTTTTGGAAAGAAGTATCTCCATACTTCACTCCTTGAAGAGTGAAAATTAGGCCTTCCATTTGATCCTGCAATCTCATTACTAGATATGTACGCAGAAGAAAAAAATCATTTTACCGTAAGGAAATTTGTACGCCAATGTTTATAGCAGCTCAATTTAGAATTGCAAACAACCCAGGTGCCCATCAGTCCATGAATGGATTAATAAACTGTGGTATATGTGTACCATGAACTACTATTCAGCATAAAAAAAGTTGGAGACTTCACATCTTTCATATTTACCTGGAAGGATTTGGGGAACATCTTCCTAGATAAAGTATCACAAGAATAGAAAAGCAAGTATCTAATATACTCAATATTAATATGAAACCACTAGATGAACAACTATACCCCCAAATGAAAGAAAAACACATTTAAACTCTAGAAGCAGGGAGGGAGTAAGGGTGTGGTAAGTTTCGCCTATCACGTAAAATGTTGGGGTATACGGTACACATCCTGGGTGAAGAGCTCAACTACAACTTGGACTTTATCTAACAAATGTAAACAATGCAACCTAATTGCATGTATTCTTCTATTAATCTGAAATACAAAAAGAAATAAAAAGAAATATGACCTTGAGAAAGTCCCTTTTTCTGGGCTATACTATTATTATAAAATAATAGTACTAAATTGACAGAGTATTTTTTTTTAACGAGGAGATCTAATCATGAACTATATGACACATGTAAAAGTATAAACATCAAAACACATTACAATGGTTTTATATATTTAATATATATATGTGGACATTGAGAAAGAAAGAGAGAGAGCAAGAGAGACAGAGATAAACACATGGAACTGGATTTGAAGTTATAATATATAGAACTAGAGCTTGTATATGTGGCATAAGGTATAACTACCACAGTCCTTTGGGGAAACTGACTTTTTATAGAGGTTAGTTTTTTCTTGCATTAAATGCAGGATTGACCATATCTGAAGTTTCTGAGAGTGGTGAATAAATGGAGCTTCAGCTAATTTCTAAAACCCCTGTATTAAATGCAAAAGGCACCTTTGAGAATCTAAAGGCTATCAGCATTTTTCCCCAGAAAATATGTACATACACATAAATATAAAGTTTATACATGATGTTCAAGGATTAACTCCTGGACTAGGAGTTCATGGGTCTTTTTGTTCTGACATTCTGTCATTATAAAATGCTATTGTCATAACAGGCTTTATTAGAAAATGACCACACACCAAACATTTTTTCCTAAGAGTTTAATGTAAATTATTGGGAAAAAAAGGAAATACAGTACTATTAATTGTTTTCCCAGAGTGTATTTTGTAGCTTCTTACATATACAGTTACATAATGCCAAAGTGCTCTTCTTAATTATTTTACCAATTTGTATTACCAGCAGGAGTTATAAGCACACAGGTTAGTTAGCATCTCCTGTGCCAACTGTAGACATGAGCATAATTTTTCATTTTTGCTCATGAGCATAATTTTTCATTTTTGCTCATTCTGCTGGGACTAATGATGTTCTGGTTCCTCAGATTTTAATTTTACTGTTATGTTATTGCCACTGGGTTTATGCACCTCAGAATTGGAATTACCCACAGCTATTACCTAGGTTGTGAATTTTTTTCTAACATCATGGCAAAACCTGAGAATGAAGAATTTCACCTCTCAGATAACTTATATTTTCAGGAAGAAGTACAAATTTAGGCACTTTTTGTCAAGAAAACTGGACACCCATGTAACTCTAACGAAGTTCTGTGTTGGTATATGCTGTGTGGTAATTTGAGTGTTCATCTTACTATGTTCTTAAGGTGCTCCATTAACTCAAAAACTCCCTAAACGTTTGTGAAACAGAAAAGCATGGAGGGTCCTGGGAAGTCAGATAATTCAGTAAGGCTCTACAGTAATATGCTGAAAGCATGTGTTTCTAAAGCTGTTGAAGAGATAAAGAAATAGCGGGCAGGAGTGAGTGTTGGGAACCAAGCATTGAAGGATTTGAGGAAGTCCTGTGTTGCCTCTCCCAGTGTAAGCAGATTGACTACCCAGACTCGTAGAGAACCTGACATCAAACCAAAAGAGTTGGGAAGCAATAGTCCAATCATCTGATGGCTTCTCAGAGACTCCTCCCACCAAACAGTTGTTTCATTGGCTCAATTAGAAAAATAATCAAATACAATAGAACATACAGCAAATTTTCATAGGCCAGCATTTCAGGTGATAATCGTGTGCTAGATACTACTATCCATTAAACATTTATATAACTAAAAGGAAAAAATACCCAAAAATTTATGTTACCGTTTTGTGGATTTTAGTGCATAAATCATGAGGGAAATAAGCCATGGCTTTTTCTTTCTGAAAGTTCATTTGCTACTTCTTTAAAGAGGATATTCAGAGAAATGATGGACCATCATTGCAGTCAGGAGTTTTTGTTTCTGAAATTTTCCAGGCTTAAGTGATTATCCTTAAATCAATGCATTGTTGTAGATCAGGGCTTCTCAAAGCAAAGTGTGATCCCTGGACCAGCACAGGCAGTGGCACCTGGGAGCTTTCTAAAAGCACAAATTCTTAGACCCCACCTCAGATCCACAAAACGAAAGGCTCTGGGGACGGCACCCAGGTGATGTGGATGCTTGTGACTATTAATATCGGTGGTGGCCAATTATGCAAAAATACTTAATTTTCATATATTGTGGTAAAACTCGATGTTAAAATTAATGCCTATTTATAAGATATGTCAACTCAAATTGCATACCCTTTCCTGATGAGAAGTTTATTTCATACAGTGCCTTATTCTTTATTGTAAAATTGTCAACATAGTCATAACCATGCCTTCTCCGTTGAGAGTATTATAAAAATGTTCAATTAATATGTCATAAAGTGTAATTAGCACTTTGCACATGGCAGGTACTGTTCAAGGTATTTACATATTTGAACTCATTTTTATCCTCCCAGTAGCCCTGTGATATAGGCACAAACATTGGGTATATGCACATACATCAGAAAATACTTTCTATCATTGTACCTGGAATATTAAAAAAAAAACAAATATTTTTTTAAATACATAATATAAATAATTGAAAAATCACTTGTGTTTCTTGTTTCTACCACAATTTAAAAATTTAAACTAAGAAACAATTTTTTTAATTTTGTAAAAAATAATTTTATCATAGTCTGTTAAAAATTTGAAAATCTTTGATCCCTCCAACACCAGAGAAGATCTTTATGCTGTAATTCACAAAACTCACATAAAAGAAAGTCAATAATGATTATAGTGAGACTGCAATTTAGAAGTGAAAGCAGGGTAAATAAGTTTCTAAGTAATACATACATAACACATGCTAATGCTTGAAAAATACACTTTATAGGACAGTTTCTGTATGGCACAGTTTTACTTTGGAAGACTTCCATCTAGTGGTTAAGACTTTCAACTACATCATCTTTTATCATAACTGTGCTTTTTATTGTATAATAAGGTGTTCACTGTTTAAACAATCAAAAAGACATGTGTTGGAAATTTTAAAGTTCATATTGAAGTATAGTTTATGCTCATACTCTATGTAGCAATTAATGTCTTTTATAATATGAACACTTCTCCTATGGAATTACAAGCATACATTATAAAACTGTCAATTCATTACAATTATTCTATTATATACTATACTGTAGATAAGCCCATTGTGTGTAACCTATTGAAGTTTCCAACATTTTTTCTTTGCACTGAGTATTATAATAAAAATTACTGAATAACACATCACATAATTATTTTATAAAACAATAACTTCTTTCACCAAAAAGTACACTAAGAGAGAGCTTAGCCTAAAAAAAAACATTAGTGGCCAGGCCTGGTGGTTCACGCCTATAATCCTAGCACTGTGGGAGGGTGAGGCAGATGGACTGCCTGAGCTCACAGGTTCAAGACCAAACTGAGCAAGAGGGAGGCCCCATCACTAGAAATAGCCAGGCATTGTGGCAGGTGCCTACAGTCCCAGCTACTTGGGAGGTTGAGCCAAGAGGATAACTTAAGCCCAAGAGTTTGAGGTTGTCATGAGTTATGATTCCATGGCACTTATTGAGGGAGACAAAGCAAGACTCTGTCTAAAAAAAGAAAGAAAAAAAATGAGTTGTTTTCATCATGATCAAGCCTGCTATGTGTAGTTTGCATGTATGTACGTGTGTGTGCATGTATGTGGGTTTTTTGTTTTGCTTTTTGCATTACACAAGGGAATGTGGTTGGGGCTACTACATTCTAAATGTATGAATTCTAAATGTATGAATATAAAATAGTAAAAACCTAAGTTAATAGGTTTTGGTAAGAAGTACCAGGATTAGGGTTCTCTTTTCTTACCATAATTTGTTGAATATTTCCATTTAGTGCTTTAGTTTGTTAATTTACCTAACAAATTTGCCATTAATCACCTATATATACTGAAGCCAATTCTGGGTGTAAGAACTGTGAACAAGGCCAAGCTGTTGATCTCCTAGATCTTAGGTTGTTACAGGAACAGAAAATAAAAAATCATATATTAATACTAATGATTTCTAAGAAGAAGCAAACAGGAATAATGTAATAGAGCCTGGTTATTTTAGAGTTGGTCATCAAAAATGTCTTCGTGGAAGAACTGACCTTTAAACAGAGCTATAAATGACAATAAGTCAGCTTATATAAGATTTGAGAAAAGAACATTCCAGACAGACAAAGCAGGAATTGTGGAAGTTCCACAGGTATGTGCTAAGGCCACAGGGTAGGCAAGGGCTAGCTCACAGATGGTCAAAACCTACTGAAAAACCAGCAATATAATCTGTCTAATACTTTATGAAGACACCTAGGCTTGTTTAATGGATTGGAGAAGGGGCAACAATGAAGCAAGAGACCAGTAAGCAGGAAAGAGATGCTTGGCCCGGATGTCCAGGAAGGCTATGTTAACCAGTGTGATATAAATGTGTCAACTGGTCTGTGAAACTAATGTATAATGCCCCATGATCATACCAATGTACATAGCTATGATTTAATAAAAAAAAAAAAAAGAAAAGAAAAAAAAATGAATAGATTTAAAATATACTTTGGCGTTTGTGCTATAGGAAGCAATGGATTGGTTGTAGGACAGTGAGGGGAAGAGTGGATTTCAGAATGATTATAAAGACTTTGGCTTGAGTTCTTGGGTATATGGTGGGGTCATTTATTAAGATGAAGAACACAAGAGTAGGAAGAAGTGGGGGTGTAAATACAGACTTCTCTCGTTCATCTGGGCAAGCATTTTCTCAAGTAAGTCCTTTAGTTAGAGCATCTCCTCCTAATTACTTGCATTCTTTTATTTAGTAGATATTTAATAAATCCCATCAGATACCAGGCATCGTGCCAGATGGATGGTATTTCCAGTAAAAATGAAGACACATCTGCTGCCCTTATAAAACTTTGAGGCCAACAGGAGAAATAGAAATGGTAATCAGATAGTTATACAATAAAAGTAAAACCGCAACAGTGATTTGTGCTAAAAATCAGAGGTCTATAGTACTGTGGCATACTAAAACAAGGTGATTTTACCTAGTTATGGAAGCCTTGGAAAGGTCCCCTGGAAAGATGATATTAAACTTAAAGCAGATCAGTGATTCTGTGAAGGGGAAATAAGGAATTTAAAGGTCTCAGGATAGGAAAGACTTGGGCAAATATCTGCAGCTCACAGAAGACAAGAGTCTTAACTTGGACTCCTTGAAAACAGCATCTACTGTGACCCAAATATGGCCGTTGTTAGGGAGTACAATCCTATGTAGTAGGCATGAGGCAAAAGAGCGTGAGACAGGGAAAGGAGGGAGAACCAATAGAAGGTGCATTACTGAGTTGGCCACTGCTGAATACAAATGGTGGCTCTATCCCACCAGACCGTCCTGCATCAGAGAGAAACGGAGAAACCAGGACAGGAAAGAAGGTTGAAATTTATTCATCAATTCTCTTTTCCAAATGGATAATATTTGCTTCACAAGATTATAACCTCTCCATGTTTCTGATTGAGCATGAACCGGCACAAGGCAGAGTCTCAGAGCATCTCAAGCCTCCGTGTTCATTTCCACTTGTAGTTAGTCAGATGAAGGCCATGCAGAGATGCTCTCTCCAATAGCTGTTGTTATAGGACAGACGAGGCCTAGAAAATCTGAAGCAGGGCAAAAGACATGTTTGGTACAAAACAGGAAAAGAGGGGACTGAAGAGCTAAGTAGGAGGTCTGACTGTGAAGGACATGAAAGGCAAACTAAAGACTTTTTATCTTAAAAGAAATGGAAAGCCATTGTCATTGTTGTAGTTCAAAGTAGGGAAACAGCATGAACAGACTTGCATTCAAAAATCACCCTACCTACATAGTAGAGAACAGATTAGATGGGCAGTGAGTAGACACCAGAAGGCCACTCAGTGGACAGTGGTCCAGCAAGGTGGTCACAATGCACACAAGGGGGCAGATCCCAGGGATACAGAGGAGAAAATAGCAACAAGGTTAAGGTGATGGACTGATTGAACACGGGGGTTGAAGGAGAAAGCGTGTATGAGGAAGATGCCTTGGTTTTTGTCTTGAGTACTACAGGGACTACTGTTGCCATTTACTGAACATGGAAAAATCAGGTTTAGGAGAAAATTTTGCATTCACTTTGGAAACATTAAGTCTGAAATAGCCTTTAGACATCACAGAGATATCAAGTAAAAAGTCTTATATAAAAGTCTGAGGAGAGTCACAGGCTAAAAATAACTTGAAATCATCTCTCTGCACATGGCAATCCAAGTCTTGGATAGAAAAGATACCTCTGGAAGAGACTAGAGTGAGAAAGACACCTAAGGTTGAATCTGCAAATAATTCCAGGGTCCAGCAAGTCTGGATGCCATATTTTCCTAGGTATTTGCAATGCAATCAGTGTATCAATTTAATTATTTTCTCCAACATTCCCAAATGTTTTGGTCTAACATATTATTTTCTACAAAATCAATGATTCAAGAAAACTTTCTTGGGGAAAAAAAAAACTATATGGATTATTACTATGGAAATTTTTCAATTTTTTGTTCTGTTACAAATAGATCAATCAATGAAACCATCTTTCTCCACCTGTTAATAGAATTTACATACCTGAGTTACAGTGCAACATATTTTTTTCAGGTGAAATTTGGGAATTTTACATTTTCATTATTCTTTGCTTATGTATATGTAAGATATTGCTCCACATTTTAAATGACCTAAGGAAGAAAACCTCATAGTATCAGCACATGCCTAGCAACATGCTAATGTTCTTAGAAAGTGTGGTGTTTCTGTTTATCTGACTTCTGTCTGATGTATGTTGGCAACATGGTCTTTGTGAGAATGGAATGCTGTGAATTCAAGGACATATGACTTGAAAATTCTCTTTGCTGTATTTCATGGGGAAATAAATGGGAACAGTAAAAGATGACAGATGTCACAACACAGGTTCTGATTTTTGATAAGGAAATACAAATACCAACTGAAAAACATTTAGGACAATTGTTTTTAAAGTCACTACTGGTAGCAATTTTCTACTCTATTACTGTTTCTCAAAAGAATAAGTGGAACATAGTGAGATGTGTAAGATTAATTTAAAAATAATTGATGTTTGAATTATTACTTTTTAACTTGCCCACATTCAACCATGTTATTAAATAAAGCATTGATTACTTTTCTCTATTGTATGTTATAATCATATATCTTAAAACCAAGAAGTTTGTAAACAAGGTCAAGAAGTCAGCATTAAGCCCCAACTACCTTTCTTTAGCATTTCTAAGAGAATGTGGAGGAATGAGAATATGAAAAAAATACATACTAGGACAATGATTATGAGCCTGGGTTTTGGAGTCAAAGAGCCCTGGGGTTAATTTCCAGTTCTAGGTCACGCTGGTGCTACCTGTTAAGTTATTTAACCTCTTTGGACCCTATATCTACAAAACCAAGTAAGATTCAAGGGTTAAAAACAATAATGTAAGTCAACTGCTTAGTATAAAGAAAACGATTTTTAAAGATCACGATTTTCAATAGATTATTACTGAGGCAGATTGGGTATCCCAATTCTAAAAGAGTCTGTCAGAATTATTTGCTAGCCTTTTTTAACAGTATAGCATATTGGAAATTTTCTTTAAAAGTGACATTTCTCCATTTCTTATACAAAAAAGCCAGATTCATTCATCTTATTCTATTTGAAATACAAACATTTTTGGTATAATTCATTAAAATGTTTACAGGTTTTGATGCAATTAAATGGTCTATTTGAAAATACCATAATTGAAATTAAAATGTTGATTTATACTTCATTTATCCCTTCTTAATTTACTGATCACTTAAAGATATTCTAAGATCAGAGGCAACTTAAGTAAAGCAGCTGAGGTTGACAGGTAAATTCTGATTCTTTTCAACATTATAGAACAAAATACAAACATTTTTAGAGTACATGAAGTTGAACTTTTATTTGGAAAGTTGAATTTCATGTATAATGAAAATATTTTTAAACCATACATATTCATAAGCATAATACAAACACTGTCTACGATACCAACACATTTTAATAAAGTTCTATTACAAATACTAATCTAAATCAAAGGAAAGGTAATCAAGTGAACCTCTTCTCCATACCTTTTATGTCTTTTGACAATGTAATTAAACAATATAAGGTACAAAACAAAGTAAGTTTTGGCTAAATTCTACTTATTTCACTGTAGGAACACTAGGATATTCACTAGCACAGATTATGAACTCAATCTCATTATAATCAATTTAAAATAGTTACAAGGATCATATCTTAATGGCATGTAAACATATTCAAGGTTTCAATTGGCAATTATGTTTTAAATGCTTAGAAAAACACACCAACATTTCTCATTATTGTCCTCTCTTTAGCTTATCTCTTCCATGAGTATAAAATAGGAAAAAAAATATTATTTGAGAATTCCAGCATAAATTCATTGTGCTCTCCATCTTTATAAACATGGGTACATCTAAAATATCGATGCCTTTATACCAATAGAACAAAACCACCAAATTCACATTTTTCTTATAAATAGCCATGCAAAATTAGTGGAAAACACTTTTGTATAGCAAAGACCCTGCTTAATTTTTCTTCTGATTAATAACTTTCAGTGACATGGTGCAAATCATACTGCTCACCAAACAGTAGACTTATTTTATTTTCTGTAGATTTGTTTTCTATAAAAATATATTTATGTGTTCACTGGAAAAAAAGTTGAGTTGGTGTGTAGAGGGTGACTTTTAGATACATAATTAGATTACATGTTGATTTATGAAGTTAAAAGGCATCTTAGCTTTTATCATTTTCAAATTTTTCTCCATAGAAAAGAACACCCTGTGACAAAGATAAGGTAACTGAGATGATCATTAGCACTTTAGAATTGAGACAGTTTGAAGCAAAGGAGTTAAGCGAGTAGCCTAAGGTTCATGGACAAATTCAGTGCTGGAACCAGGAAGAGAACTTGGACTTCCCCACCCTTGGACACCTCTCTAGGAACTCATCCCCATCAACCATCTTCGAGATTATGTACAACCTACTATATTAAAATAATATTGACAGGAGACTAGAGGAAGTGAGTGCAGAGTTGAATAAGAACAAAATTGTAAATGTCAGCTGCTGCGTTATCACACAGTGAGCATTTTGCAATTAATCACCGCCCATTTATAATCACCATTGCACATTCTGGGCCGTGTTACTCATTGTTTGAGGAAAAAGAATGAAATCCATTTTAACCCACTTGGATCTTTGCTTGTTCATTTGAAGCTTGTTCTGATTCATAAAACATATGGAGAATACAATTTCACAATTAAAATCAGGTGCAATCATAGATCTATTCCCTATGTGCTGAAAATTCCCCATAGAGGCCAGTAGTATTGAAGAAAGGTAATAGTGATAGCAAAAGATAGTCATAATCCAATTTCATCTTTCATATCTGTACATTTTGACCATTTAGAAAACATAAATAGGAAACACTGCTTCTCAGACAGCTGAAGGAAAACATCCAAATTCAGGAAGAACAAGTATTTCAGTCTTTGTGTTAACCTCTGACTTCGAAATTTCCAAGCAATCAACTCCTAATGAGATTTGACATTGTGTCCAACCTGCAGGACTCTTTTCAAACTAGTTTTTAGCTGATGAAAAAGAAGAGGAAATAGAACATAGCTGAACTAAACTTGCAACTTCCAACCTTTCCCTCAACAGTAGCTGAGCACAATTTCCTCCCAAATAAATCAAAACATGATGACTGTTTCTCCAGAAAAGCTGTGCCTTAGAAATCAGATGTGGATGGAGCCCAGCTTGCCTTGATGGATATATGGGTCCTCACACTCACATAGGTTGGAGGACCAACATGCCTTCTCCCTTTGAAATGCTTATTTCCAGGAGTGTGATCAAATCTTGAGCCCATGAAGTATAGTTTTAAAGAAGACAGTCTTTTCCTGTGCATTTTATAGGATATATGATATTAAAAGGACAATTATATATTCCATGTGTATTACCTCATTAGCCGTTTTAAATGCCCCAAATTTTGATCCCCAAGAAATATAAATCATCACATAAATCAAAGAGGAGGATTTAGCAGAATACATCAATAATTACAGTTCAAAAAATAAAATAAAATGTGAGTCGATTTCATTTAAATACAGTTAGGAATTTCAAGGGAAGGTTAAAAAATGTTTCCATAAAATGAAAAGTTGAACACATTTCACTAATATGTATACACAGTCCTTACTATTATTTTTAAAACATGTCTGTGTACAATTTTAAAAGGACCATTAGCCCGTATAGTAAGAAATAAATTGCCCAAGTTTGTACTGACTTTGACAGAAGGAGAACATAAGGGGAAACAAGTTTCACGATAAAAAATGTTTAAAATGTGACATAGGCAAGCATATGTATAGGAATTTATACTGTAAACAGTTTTTCTGGCAGAGAGGCTGGGGTTGGAGTACACTCAACAACAAAACCTTATTTTGAAAAATATGAAAACATTTCCCTCAATATCTATATAATATTTTATTCGGAGACGGTTGAGCCAAGCAATTTAAGAACAAAATCCAAGTGCTTTATACAAAGTCTTCTGATTTGTATCCTCATGCCATTGTTTGTAGCGCTGCAATGATGAAAATGGCATCTTACCATATACTCCAGCTGTACAGACGTGCCTGTTAATGTGCTCTTTGTAACGCAAAATAAAACACATCTATCTTTTAAATTGTGTCAATATTAACAAAATATGTACAATGCATTCATGAAATATATGCAAGCATACCATTATACAAACATAGAAAAAATGCGAAAGCAGTCAATTTAGGAATTAAGATATAAAATAGACACAACTATTATAATCGAGAACAATGGACACCTTATGACTATCTTGTAATAAAATAGCCTTCTGGCCACCATTTCCTTTGCAGATAAATTTAGTCCAAGAAAAAATAAAAATAAAAACAGACATCCAATGATGTTCATGGATTTCATAACTAATGGAAATTAAAAAATAATTCATGTTGAAATTAAAAAGTTATAATTCCATTTAAACATGACCATCTCTGGGCAAACAGTTAGGAGCTCAATAAATACTAGTGGATAGTTTACCTAAGACTTTTGCTACTAAAATTTAAATAATAAATTTAGACTATATATATTCAATGAACTGTTTTAATAAGACATTCATATTCCTTTTTACATTTTAAATAACCAGTTTGTTTTATGGTCCTTTAACGTGTAGTGAGGCAAAGTCACTAAGACAGTTCTCAGAGACATACAGAAGGGCAGGTGGAGGAAACCCCACAAGGTAGTGACAGCTACGCAAACACACTGAACGGTTAACCCAGGCCAGCGTGGAGCACACTGAGGGGCACTTTGGATTCGATTGAAGGGAACCAAAATACAGGATTTGTTCTGCGTTCTGAATTTTGAGCACCTGAAATGAAAACAGAAACATAAACAAAACACAGGCTGGGAGGGCTTGGTAGTTTATTTTTTGAAGGCAGTGCTATTTTTTCTCAACACAATTGCGGGTTGTTGGATTTTGAATCTTCAGCCAACATGTTTCTATTACTATAGGAAAGTTTTTGTTCCTTTGAACAGATACATACAGAAGGTTGAGGTGAAGCAGTAATGTGGTTTACATGTGCTAGATTTATGCCCGGAGTGGAAAAGTTGCTGTAGAACTTCCATTGCTTTCAACAGATCCTTTCTCCTTAGACCCAGCATATGCGCCAATAAATGACCCATCTTCGTTGAACAGCGCGTGCTCTCCCTCTCCGTATTCAACTAAGCTGTCAGCACTTTCTGTGGCCTGCATATCCCTATTGAGGGACCGAAGGCTTCCTTTGAGAGGTTTTTCATCACTGTCACTAGAAAACAAAAAAAATTCTTTAACAAACTCAAAAATTCATATAGAGCAAGACTCATTCATGAGAACTAAAGTCTTACAATGTTCAGGACATTCATTGAAGACAGGGATGTAAAACCCAAATGACACCGACACAAATAAATGTTTAAACAGTCATAGCTGATGGGACATTGTGAGTCACTGGCAAAAACAATTTTCTACTATTCACAAATGTCTGCTTGCTTGTAAAATGGAAAGGTTAGCTTTTGTGGAACAGGTGTAGATACTTAGTGGGACAGGCTTTGTAACTTATTTACCTAAATTCCTTTAGTGGGACACGATTTGTAACTTGTTTAGCTTTGCAGGTGCACACGGTAAGTAATAGATATATATATCAGGGGCTGCAAAGTGAATATAACCTAACTTTATCATGGTTATGCTGAAGAGTAGCTTCAAAATGTAGCTACTTCAACTAGACAGTCAGCTTCCATAAAAACAGGGTGCATGTGTTATACATGGAGCTTCAAGGAAAGTGTCCTATCACCCTTCTATCTGACCTGTAATTCTTTACATACTCCCACTCCCACACATAGAAAATCAGTTGCTACTACTTAAGTAGCCCTCAATATACAAAATATTTTTTATAGGTACACTGCAATATAGTTGTGCACATTTTAAGAATAAAAATATTTTTGTAAATTTAAGCTTATCACTTGATAGATGTGTGTTTTAAGGCATTTTAAAATGCAATATTAGCTTTACCTGTATTCACCAAAGGTTTCATCTTTTACTGACTGAACTTCTGGATCTGGATGCAAGTCTTCCTTTTCTTTCACTACAAATAAAGAAAAAATAGCAGGTAAAGTAGTATGAGGAATTTTTAAAGGACATGTTAGCAGTGCTATTGAAAAGTAGGTGATCAAAAAAAAAGAAAGAAAAGTAGGTGATCAATCAGAACAGCATTGCTCAAACCTTTAGAAACGTGTGCGGCCAGTTTTTTTGTTGCTTGGCTGTCTTTTGCAGCTGTGCCTGCAATAGTCATCAAGTTGTGTAAATAAAAAAGAAAAGGGATATTTGAATTCTACCGATTTGTCATCAGATTTGAAGCATGTTATAATTTTCACATGACTACTCAATATTATGTGGGCTGAACAGTATCATTGGAAGAGTCCAACTTAGTTTGGTCTCTCAATGGAGCCCAAATTACTAAACATTCATTTTACTATGCAAACTTTTTAAAAATGACAGAGGTTCCTGTCAGATCTATGTCTTAAACTAAAGACGATTTAAAATGTCAATCACTTGGCTTTTATACATTATTCCCTCACACAAAATTGCCGCAGCAGTCAGAATCTTCAGGTCTATACTAATATTTAAATTCAGATTTATTCTAGAGTAGGATATAAAACAGGGAAGCTCTTGTGTTCCCCTTTGCTAAAAAGAAAAACCTCAAAAAATCCTTCTTCATACAACTTTTTACTTCTATATGCAAAGACTTAGGAGATTTTCTTAGTTGCCCTATGATATGAAATTCTGACTTTTTTTTTTTTTTTAAGGCCATGATTTGAGGAAACAACTTTAGAATTTGGAGAAGGCCACACTTCCCAAATGATTATTTTGGGGGAAATAAAGGGGAAGCAATATCTCTTTAAAGTTTCCGACTAATGAGCCAGAATACTCAGTAATCACTATGAACCTAATTCCTTATCAGGCAATCTTCAGAGGGAGAAGTAAAGTGTATAACTGTGTACACCATCCACATCTACAAAATCTCAGAAATTTTTCCCTTGTACATGGTAAGTCCCTAGTCAATATGGGCTGGATGACTCAAAAGACAACAAAGAACTTCTCACTACTCTCAACATCATCAAATTCATAGCAAACCTTTCTTTCTAATTTTTATATATTTTATATAAAAATCTTACATACTACTCAGCCCTACTATGAAGCTAATTTACAGCTTTCACATGAAAGCTATAACCCAGTTACAACCAGAGAATAGGGGGAAGGGGGAAAGGGAGGGTAAGGAGGGGGGAGGTGCGCAGAGGGAGGGGGGTTGGTGGGATTACACCTGCGGTGCATCTCAGAAGGGTATATGTGAAACTTAGTAAATGTGGAATGTAAACGTCTTAGCACAATAACTAAGAAAATGCCAGGAAGGCTATGTTAACCAGTGTGATGAA
>CAUYPK010014455.1:0-17412 GCA_963574355.1 Loris lydekkerianus
TTCCATGGTGTACATATACCACAATTTATTAATCCATTCATGGGTCGATGGGCACTTGGGCTTCTTCCATGACTTAGCATATATGAATTGGGAATAAGTTATGAATTATGAATAAAAATTCTGGTGCAAATATCTTTGTTATAAAGTGATTTTTTGTCTTCTGGATGTATACCTAGTAGAAGAATTATAAGGTTGAATGGCAGGTCTATTTTTAGATCCGTAAGTGATCTCCAGACCTCTTTCTAAAAGCAACATATTAGTTTGCATTCACACTAGCAGTGCAGAAGTGTTCCCTTTTCTCCACATCCACGCCAACATCTATGGTTATGGGATTTTGTGATGTGAGTTAATCTTACTGGAGTTAGATGACATCTCAAAGTGGTTTTGATTTGCATTTCTCTGATGATTAAGGATGATGAGCATATTTGTTAAGGGAAACACTCAACATGATGAGATATCAATTATTAACACTTGTGGACCCAACCAAAATGCTCCTCAATTTATAAGCAAGACCCTAACAGACGTGAACAATTTGATATCTTCCAGCACCATAATAGTTGGAGATTTTAACACCCCTTTGGCAGTATTGGATAGATCCTCCTAGAAGAAACTAAGGAAAGAAATTCTGGACTTAAACTTCACCATACAACAAGTAAATTTAATAGACATCTGCGGAACATTTCATCCTACCAAAATTGAATACACATTCTTCTCATCAGCCCATGGAACAACTTCTAAAATTGATCACATCTTAGGTCACAGGGCCAACCTTAGTACATTTAAAATAATAGAAATTAGTCCTTGTATTTGCTTTTATTAACATTGCCATGACTTTATTCTAAGCCAGGCATCCTCAAACTTTTTAAGCAGGGGGCCAATTCACTGTCCCTCAGACTGTTGGAGAGCCAGACTATAGATTAAAAAACAAACAAACAAAAAAAAATATGAACAAATTCCTATGCACACTGCGCTTATCTTATTTTGTAGTAAAAAACAAAACAGGAACAAATACTATTCACACCACTTCATGTGGCCAATGGGCCACAGTTTGAGGATACCTGGTCTAAGCCATCACATCTCTTTTATTGATGTGGTTAACCCTCATTATTCACCTGTTTCCAATTTTGTTTTTGTAACTAAAGTGTAATTTAATTTATTTATTTAAATTTTTATTTGTTTTCATTTCACAAGGTTACAGAGGCATACACATACATGAATGCTTTTGTCCAGTTTGAGTCAAATTTATTTGTGTACACAGCTCAGATAGTGTACATGTACCTGTTAGGTATAAATTTACCTATCCTCACCCTTCCCCTCCTCCCTACTTGATTTTTTATGAGTTGTTGTTTTTTTGTTTTTTTGTTTGTTTTTTGTAATACAGAATATTTCACAAGTTTTAGGAAATTCTGCCAGGCTATATTGGTTAGTACAAAATGATTTCTCTTAAAAATTTAATGTCTTTTATTAATAAAAATTTCTGTGTGACTGTTAATGCAAAATACAGTAAAAACAAACTGAGATAAACGAGCTTAAATACAGAAGAGTTGGATATCCCAGGTGAGATGGAAGAAAATTCTCACCTCCTTTGTTTTTTTAATTCTATTCAGGCCCTCAGTGGTCTAGATAGTAGCCCTCACAGCACTCATTGGTCTATCCATTTTTATTCATTCTAC
The DNA here is from genome assembly GCA_963574355.1 of Loris lydekkerianus. Lineage (NCBI taxonomy): Eukaryota > Metazoa > Chordata > Mammalia > Primates > Lorisidae > Loris > Loris lydekkerianus. The sequence continues at coordinate 1,674 of CAUYPK010014455.1, forward strand.
CAATTCAAATTCTAATTTTTTCTAGAACCCTCCTCACAGAAACACCAGTAACATATTTTACGAGCTACCTTGGCATCCCTTAACACAATTTGACATGTAAAATTAACCCTCACCACTTCATCTTCTGTCATGTTGGCACCCACATGCAACTTCTTCAAACACAATTAATTTCCAAGTAAAGATAATAACAAGATCTTTATTCTGCCTAATGTGATACAGTTGTCCTACATACAACTGAAGCACACTAATGTTTTCCCTATCATAGGAAGTAAAGACCCAAAATGATGTTTGTTTCTCTACTAATATCCCATAAAACATACTCTAATGCAAAATTAGCACTACTTAAATACTGATTTAAAGTCAATAAATAACATGCTATTTGAAAAGGGAAAATAAAACAAATATATTTGCCTAATATGTGTATTTATACTCACAAACATATTTATATCAATCAGAAATAAATAATCATGCCAATTACCATCCTCCCTCCTACTCACTCTGTATTGCAATTAGCTTTAGCAATCACTTCATCTTGTCATGCTTCTTTACCTGGCAGAATGGCCTATGCCTTAATATCTGCAGGGTCTGTGGTGCTAGTTATCCTGCATGTTTCATATTGTTGTAGTTTTTTCATGGATCTTAATCATAGGATAGAGAAAGAGATTGCCTAATAAATCTCCCTACCTCTGCATGGAGTAGTAGACCTTTTTCCCTTGCTTGGTAGTCCAGATTAATGACCCCAGTCAACACTATATTCCACCCTTCACCTGTTCATTCAGAGGTCAGAGGAATCCAGTATGGCTGGGTGATAGTCTTAACTTTAGGTTCCATGCGGTAATCAATGGAGGCTTGAAGTGGAAAAGCATTCTAACAAGAATTGGGCCATGGGTATTTGAACCACTTCTTCATGTAGGTTGCTTGTACCTTTAAGTTCTGCTTGGCCTGATCACACTTATACTACTTCTGCTTCATAACAGAGTGCTGCTGTATGTGGCTAAATTTATGACTTGGTGGGTCACTTAATACTGAATAGCAGTTCAAGTTTCTGATGACTTTGTAGTCTATGGGTAATTCTTCAGTTTCTAATAAGGCCTGCTAGAAGTCTAAGATTGTTTCTCAAAGGGGCAGTAGTTATTTGCAGTGAATGGCAGACCTTTGCTCCAAAGTCCTAAGTATCTGCACTATTATTCACCTATGAGGGACTGGCAGATACTCCACACAGCAATTTTATCTGCCACTAACATTTTAAGAATTACTGGATCTCCTGGCCTATGTGGCTTAAATGGCCTCCAACATCCAAAGAAACTCATTAGGAGTCCTGTCTCTTTTTTGGAAGAACAGACAAAAGCAGCAACTAATCTTCAAATTTGAAGGAAGATCTTAGCATATTCCATACCACTGATCTCCAGAAGTTTCACTGAGGTAGAAGAAACCTGACTTATTGATGGATTTATTTCTATGTCTAATATATGGCACACAAATTTCTTATCAGTAACTCTAGAGCAATGACTGCTTCTTGCTCATAAAGTCCAATAAACATAATACTATCAAAGTAACTGATGAGTGTTATGTCTTATAGAAGGGAAAGATGATCACAATCACTCCAAATTAAATTATGACACCGGGATAGAGAGTTATTATATCTCTGAGATATGACAGTAAAAATATATTGCTGCCCTTGAGAGCTGAAAGCAAACTGCCTCTTGTAGTTGCTATGGACAGGGATTAAAAAAAAAAAATGTGCCAGATTAATAGGTACATACCAGGTAACAGGGGATGTGTTAATTTACTTAAGCAATGAAACTACATCTTGTATAGCAGCTGTGATTTTAGTCACCACTTGGTCCATTGTCATTCTCTAAGACCCATTTATCTCTGCATGGTTGAAGTAGACACATTGAGTTAGATGTGTTTGTAATCACTGCTCTGCATCTTTAATGTCCTTATTGCTAGCATTAAACTCTACAGTTCTTTCAGGGTTGTGCTATTGCTTTTGATTTTCCATTTCTTTAGGTAGAGGTAATTTTAATGGCTTCAACTTTTTGCTTCTCACAATAGCCCTCACTGTGGAGTTAGAAAAACCAATGTGGGCATGGTTTAAGCTTCAAATTTGTCTATTCCGATCATGCATTCTAAAACCTTAGAAATTGCAACAGTGTGAATTTTGTGGACCACTGAAGTGACTGTGAGATGGAACTGAGCTAAAATGCCACTGGCTTGTAATGCCACATCCCTAAGTCTCTAGACTAACTGAAGAGCCACAGTCATGTTTTGTGTCTCTTATAATTAGTGACAATTCAGAGCCACTGTCAACCGTCCACCAAGGGCTTATTATTTTATTTTCCCCAATACACAGTTACTTTGATTAAAGTACATAGTCCCAATGGGGAACACAGGGGAAAAAATTGACAATATACTTTCTTTGGCAGTGTATTTGCATCTTTACTTCAGGAAACTCAGCCTACCCTTGACTCAAGAGGTTCTGGTTTGTAAACTGGATCAAGTCTGGGAGTAGACTGACTATGTTTATATTTTGAGTTACATTCCTGTTCAGTTGACCTACAACTCTTTTACATCATATATAAAGTAGAATTTAGGTAGGTTTCTTATCTGTTTACTTCTAGCAACATCATGACTAACTAATCAATGTCGAAGGTCTGCAAAAATTAAGCTATTCTCATTGTGCTTTTACTCAGCGGTCAATTACAGTTACCTGACCTCACCTTGTCTTTCCCTATTGAGTACTGGCAGTTGTCTCTCAACACTTTGAAATTCTATTACTTTTCTGCATCTAGAGTTTCCAGTTGAGTGACTGTGATTGCCACTGATTGGTCCAATCTATGGAAAAGAGCAGTCATATAGATTTTCAAGAATACTGAGGCTCCTTACAACTTTATTTCTCAAAGTATTGGCAAACATATGCATTTCTGGAACTTCCCAGTGCTGGTGAGAAGATCTTAAATGACAAATCTGCTGTGGCATCCCAATCTCCTCAAGACTTTTAATCTGTTCTACATTAAGCCAAGAGTTTCAACATTTTCAGTTAACTAATAGTGGACCACGTTTTGATACATATTTCAATGAACCAAACAAGCTATTACAGCCCTTTCTAAATTTTCATGCTGCATCACTGAATGCAGAATATCTGTTTAGTGGGCCCATGTCGATAAATTGAGTCTGATGTACATTTATGTTCCTCCCAAGTTCATAATATTTATTTCCACACACATTACCTGGATTCTGATTGTATAAATTAGAAACTCAAGTACATTTTTTTTTTGGGGGGGAGGGTCTAGCACACGTCCTTCTGGTCACACTTTGTACCACACTGTTAGGGACCTGTTAGGACTTGAGTCTAATTATACTTATAAAAGCCAAGAAGAGTGCTGGAATTTAGGCCTGATGGGAATTAGTGTTATCTTCCATGGCAAATTTTTCAAGGGGAGCAATTACCATTTTCTCAGGGCAATGCAGGGCTAATTCCATTAGAAGGAGATAGAAAGGTAGATACTTCTATAAGTGGGGATGCTGTTATGTTGCTTTTGGTGGTCAGGAGACCAATTTGGCTAATGTTGAGGAATCCACTTTTGATGGGTGTCAGGCCAATTCTACCAAGGGTGAGAAGGTCACTTCTACTGGCTTTCGGTGATCTTCTCCACTGGGAAAGAATAATCATCAGTGCTTAGGGGCTCAGGGTACTCAGCTTTATCAGGGTCTTCCTATCTTAACTTATTGTATCTCATTTTTCTTTTAATCAATACCCTCACTTTAACAGTAGAAACCCTTGGAGATTGGGAGTTCAACATTCTTTGTAAATTAGGTAATATTGAGATAAGGATCTGCATTTGATTTTCAGCATTTTAGGTAACCTTAGATATAATTTTATTAAGATTATGGAAGGTAGGACTCTCCTTCAGGGCACACGTACAAACTCTTAGGTTACATATGATTTTTTAAACCTGGTTATTGGAATCTCTCAACTCATACTTTTGTCTCACTGTCTTATATATATATATTTTTTAAAACACTATCAGTATAAAAACTTCTATTAGGATTCTCTTCAGATGCAGAACCAATAGAAATATAAAGAGATATGAGATTTATTATAAGATTTGTCTCACATGATTATGGGAACCAAGAAGTTTCACAATCTTCTATCTGTAAGAGGGAGACGTGGAAAAGCAGGTGGTGTTATGGAGTCACAGTACAAAAGGCTGAGAAATTAAGGCAAGAATTATCCCATAGTGTGGGGTAGAGTGGGGAAAGTGGTGGTGTAAGCTCTGATCTATATCCAAAAGTCCAATAGCCAAGAGTACCTGTATCTGTATCTAAGTGCAGGTGAAAATGAATCAGACAGAAGAAAATTCAACCTTCTTTCCCCTATTTGTTCTATTCTGGTCTTAAACAGATTGGATGATGCCCACTCACTTTTGTTTTATTTTGCTTTGATTATTATTACTTTATTTTATTTTACTTTTTGAAAGTCATGTTATTTTTTATGTTTTTAGTTGTTTTGTATTATTATTTATTTATTTTTCATTGACAAGTAAATTTATTTCAGATTAGTATGAAGGGATAAACAACAAGGTCAAAATGCTTGATTTGGTTAGGTAGCATCCCTCTTGTGATTATGTCCCACACTCAAAAGGTGTGTGAAACACCCCCACACTATGCCCATTCAGTGAGAGCACCCCATCCTCCTACCTCTCTTCTTCTCCCTCATTACCCCTCCCTCTAACTTAAAAAAAATTTTTCTCCTCTATGGGGCTGCATTAGATCATCTACTGGCTTCATATTAGTATTGAACACATTGAATAAATGCTTTCACTTCGTTAAATATGTTCTTCTTCATTCAATCTGATTCACATGTTAGTCTTTTTCAGAATCACTCTCACAGAAACACTCAGAAATAATATTTTACCATCTCTCTGGTTATCTCTTAGCCCATTCAAGTTGATGCAAAAAATCAACACTGCTGGTAGGAATGAAAATTAATACATTCCACTTGGAAAGATGTTTGGAGAACACTTAGAGATCTAACCTGAGTCAGGGTTCTTATGGGCTATTTCCCCCCCCCCCCCATCAATTTTTATGTTGAAGGACTACCTCAAACTACAAGCATATTTGGAGATAGGGTCTTTAAAGAGGTAATTAAATTAAACTGATGTCACTTGGGTAGGCTTTCATCCAAACTGACTGGTGTCTTTAAACAAGAGCACATTTGGACACAGATATGCGCAGAGGAAAGATGGTATCAGGACACAGGCAGAAGATGGCCATTGACAAGCCAAGGAAAGAGGCCTCAGAAGAAACTAACCCTGCCAACACCTTGTTCTTAGACCTACGGCCTCCGGAAATGTGGGAAAATAAACTACTGTTGTATAAACCACCCAGTTGGTGGTGCTTTGTTATGGCAGCTCTATACAAGGGTCCTACACCAATTCAGGGAAAGCAAATGTCCTCATCTTCTTTTCCCCCAAACCCTCAAAAATAAAACAAACAAAAAATCCTTCTAAATACTCCTGGCTCTAGATACACTATTTCATGTCAGTTCATTAATTGCTACCAACACTCAGTTTTCAATACCATCCCTGGAATTTCACTCTTTACAAAGCAGACATTTTCCTCTCCAAAGGATGCTTTTCAGTCTAAACTCAACATGCAGTCAAAGGTGTGGTATTGGTTTCCTCAGAAGGAGACTGTCTTTTCATCACAGAAGACCTATTAAACAGCATCCTCATTTTTTACATGCTCCACCAGAATATTCTTGACGCTACAGTATTTTTAAGAAAGGCCAGAATATCTTAATTGCTGGCAATGCTTGGCCCATTGCCCAAAGGGGAAAAAGAACCAGAAACCATGTAATTACAATGTTAGAGTGATTTATTAAGACCATCTTTGTTTATCTCTAACTCACCAAGAACAAACTCTGAAGTCTGAGGAGACAGCATATCCTAGAAGATATTTTATGTTGGTTATCTGATGGAAGCATCATAAAGATTGAGCAAGTTTTCTTTTGCTTTGGTTTGGCCATTGTATGAAGAGATGTCATCATTAAAAAAAAAAAAAAAAAAAAAAGTAGAAATGTTGAGAGAACTAAGCACAATGGCTATTTGCACAACTCTAATAAATAAAAGTAATCTTATCTTTGCCAGTTCATCCTGAACTTTCACAGCTGGAATAAAAAATAGAAGAGAAAAAAAAATTAACCATCACACAGTATACATCAAGTCATTGCAAAATATAAACTATCAGATCAGTTTCTCACATCAGTTTCTTACATCAATATCATGCATATATGTTAATTTCTCCACAACAGCATAATCACTTTAAACATATTTCTGATAATTAATTACATTTATTTTGGCATACATGACCCATGGTAGCAATGAATTAATGCAGAACAATATAGCAATAGATATTGTCACCTATTCTAGTCAACAATGTTACTTGTGGGCTCTTTGTATAGAAGTGTTTACCAGGGGTCTTTGCAGTAAAAACATATACCATGAGAAGGTTATCTGAGAGCTGCTTGGTAAATATGTCTTCTGGAGTGGACTGTAACATTTAAATTGTACACACTCATCTCATCCTTCATTGCATCCTTACCATTAATAAATCGTGAATGCATAGAGTACAAAAAGGCTCCTATTTCTTTTAACTACAATGATATAATGGCAAGTGCAACTGAGTGACATTTATCAACATAGAGATAATTCATTAATGTAATAAAATAATTCATTTCAATTTCAAAGTGTGATATAAAATAAAATTTTAGCTAAAAAATACATTTTAAATTACAGTGTATATTGTTCAGGTACTGTATTATCTCTTAAGGAAATATTATAAATGTAGTATTTGTGGACTCAGGCATCTAACTGTCACCTTCATAATGACTTTGTTTTTCATATATATGTATAATTTTACATACATATAAAATAAATCCTATTATTTTTATAGATAGCTTCCCAATCTCTTTCTGTATCTGTATGTGTGTATACACACACACACACACACACACACACGTACATATATATGTATATATGATTTCTGAACACCCCATATTAGTATACATGACCTTTTCTAAAACAGTTCCCTTTGAGTTCACAAATCAATATGTTTATTTTTCTGTCCTCAAGTCAAATATCTAAAATGGGCATTTAAGTTACTTTTACTACAATTATATATTTATAATTATTTTAGGTTTACCATGGTGAAACATTAAAAATATGCAGTGAATACTTATGTCATCAGACATTATATAAATTGGCTCATGTGTAAATATTTTATTTATTTTTAAATGGTAACCCCTTTAGAGATAACAAAAGTGACTCTCCAAGAGATTCACTCATGGGTTGAAGTTCATGCTGGTGATCGAGGCCAGAATTCCAATCTGGATCAGTTTGACTCCAGAGCTCAAACTCAGTCCCATAACCATGGATCTACAATAATTCTGGTGCTACATCTTTTTGTCTACATACCCTGGGGGGGGGGGGGGTTCAGAGATCATTATGAACTACACACCAAAGACCTCTCCTGAGAAATTCCCCTTCTGATCCCTGAACCTCCCCATTGGGATGTACTTATTGAAAGGGGTTCCTCAAAGACTAATTTTTCAATTTTATGAGGGTTTTACGAATTATTTACTTTTATTCATTTATTTTTTTAATGGAAGTGTAGAACAACATTTATTGAGGAAGATAAAGGTAGATTTGCAGAGAAGAGCAAGATATAGGCTTACAGAGCAAGATATATTTTCCATAGACAGTGAGCAGGCCTCCACTGCTAGTGTAAGTAGGGAAAGGGGCCTTTTCTGGATTATTTAAAAATTATTTTCAAACTAGTATGTAATTACTAGTAATTATAATTTATCAATCCTCGAAAACAGAAACTCATATTTTCTCACATCAGTTTTTTCAGAACTGTTTTTTTAGCATTAAAATTTACACATTGCTACCTCAAGTGATATGAAAATCAAATGTATAGAACAACAACAAAAAAAATATGTCCTTTGGAGAAAAAAGTTATTCTAGGGCCTTATGTTGTGTTTCATTTTATCTGGAAAAGCAATGAGCTACAATCTGCAATGAAGTTTATTTTCTTTGTTTACTTTGGAAATAGTTCCTGACCCACAAAGGGAAACTATATTGGACCTCTCCCTATTTTCTGAATATTTTGAACTGTCCAGCAAGAACTTTCCCCAAGACAGTTCCCTTTTGAGTTTGCAAATCAATGTTTACTTTTCTGTTCTCAAGTCAAACATCTATTTCAGCAGGAATTATATAAATTAGTTCATGTGTAATATTTCATTTTAGAGAAACAGAAAGATTTTTTATATATGTGTATATATATGTATATACACCCACACATATATACAGAGAGAGAGAGAAAGAGATTGAACATCTATCTTTGTAAATAATAAGATAAACATTTTCAAAATGAAATGAAAAATTTTTGCTTACCACAATCTAATAAATTTTGCTATCATCTAGAAACTGCATTGCAAATCTCTCTCTACCAAACTAATTGTCTCCAACAGCAGTTTTCATCTTGCAGGTAGAATTTTTTTTTACAGATAAATTTTATAATATATAAAATATCTCATATCTCATATACTTATCCTCTCTATCAGTCAGTAATACTAATTGTGGTTTTTTATGTCAGAAAAGAGTCAATTTCGTGTAACATAACATTACTTTACATGATCATGGAAAGATCTATAATGCAATAATTACCAAAATTATATTTCAAATATTTCAGAGATCTTGAAGGCAAATGATAGTGAGTAAAATATTGAAAAACAAGTGATAGCTTCTCAATGTAATACACGGTACAAAAAAGGATGTTTTTGTAGTACACCATACAAATAAGAAAATGTCATGCTAAGTGTAATAGACAAATAAAAAACACCTTTCAAAGACATAATGAAGGTTAACAATTTAATATCTGAGACCATTTAACAAAAAATAGAAATGCTGCTGGAAAACTGAAAAGTGTCTATGAGAGAAATCATTTTATCTATTAAAAACTAAGAAACATTTAGAGAAAGTCATCTTCAAATGTATACTACATGCTAACAGCATACTGCCATGTGTAAATAGTATAGTTGTCTGTATATGTTCAAATTTAAAACGCTAAATAGAGCAATGTGATCTTCAAGAAAAAATAGCTGGACACACGTGGAAAAGTTAACCCCTTTTTTCTTCACTCCCTTTTTTCTAAAATGAAGAATGGGCAGTTTCAACAGATACTTTTGAAAGAATATTGTCTTGTGATGATTCAAAGATGAATAATGACAATTATTGTGTAGAAGGAAATGGACATTATAACTGGATGCTGAAAGTAACACATTTTAAAATTGCTTTTAACATAAATTCTATATGTAAAAGGATTCCATATAAAAAGATAATACTGAAATACAAATATTTTAGGAATGATATTATACTGTGTTAAATGAAAGAAAGATTTATAAGGTAAAGCTTCATAAGACACAAGGCACATTTTCCGTGTAGTAGAAGTATTCATTACCAGTTAATGAGAAGCACCAGTACTGAAGGTAGGAATGTTCCCAGAGACCACCTTAAAGGAGAGGCAGGGGTTTAAAATGCTTGGACTATGTCAAATCCTGCACTGGCGAGATTGAAGTTAAGTATTCAGCAAGCAAATGATGAGAAGTTTCACATTTCATATGCCGCACCATGAAAATATTATGTGTAGTCAATGAGATATCTCAGAAGTTTTTAAATAGGAGATTCATATTAACAGATTTGAATACTGGGTATTTTTAACATTGCAAGTGATTAATTTATAAAGACTTGTCATAGGCTGTAAGAATGCTTTGGCAAAACCACCGGGCCATTAATTAATGTGTAGTACGGAATATAGGAGGTAAAAAAATGATGCAGAAGGCATTCAAGAAGGAAGATGTTTAACCTGGCAATGAATTGGACATGGTAATTGAAAGATAAGGAGAATTTAAGATAATGGTTGATTACACATTTGATCTTTCAAGACAACCTTGAAAGATAAATATACTGTTAAGCCTGTTTCTCTCTAGGATGTATGGATAATAAATGGGCACCATGGATGGTAATTATAGTAGATTTTCATTATTTTCCATACTATTTATTGGGGGCAAAATTTTTAAAGCAGCAGAATTATTTGATCAAAATAACTTGTATATCACTAAAGCATAAAAATCACAATGGAACTTTCCTGTTGAAAGCAGGTGGCTAGACTTGCTTGGGACCATATATCTCCTTTGCAAATCCTTTGAGATGCTTCTACATAACATTGTGTCAAATTTTAGAATGAATGTTAAATTGAGTATATACAGAGGTGCCAAACATGTATACACATTTTAAGAAAAAAAAATTGTATTAACATTTTAAAATTCAATATATACTGTTAATAAAAGATTAATGCAAGTCATGTACATGACCTCCTGTAATTGCAGAAATCAAAGGTGACTTGAGTATCACAATTGTAATGTTTTTTTCCTTACATAAAATGAGTATACATTTTTCTGCACCCTCTGTGTATCCCATACACATGAAGTTTTTCAAATTAGCCAATAGTCTATTGGAGAAAATTATTTCTAACATCTCAAAATACAAAAATTGAGCTACATATTTAGAAGGAAATTAAAGTCATTTCTCAATTTGACCTTATTAGCATAGATCAATTACTCTCCTACATATCCATGCCTGGAATTTATCATTTTGATGTTAAATGATTTCATTAGACCTATTTAATCATTTCTGTTAAGACACAATATTTAATTTTGTTCACAATTGTTATTTGAACTCTGTCCTTATTCTGAATGTCTGATGTCCATTGAACAACATTTCTAGTAAGAAGACTATTACTTTATTGCTGTCTCTGCTACTAACTATTGTTATCTGTAATGTACATGATTGCAACAAATTAATTCTATTTGGCATGATTTTATAGAACCTGTAAGAAGTCCACATAGATTAAGCAGAGCAAAAAATTCCATCACCAAACATTATGCCTAAATGCTAGGAAAGTCAATGAATCAGTTTATTTTTCTTTAAAAATGTACCTATACCCTCATTTTAATTTATGCTTATGTATTCATTCTTATAATTCTCTTATGTCTTCATACTTAAATTTATTTAGGTTCAACTTGAATTTTTAAGGTACAATTGAGAAATATCTTTAGAAATCTGTAGAAACACTCCTTAAATAAAATAAAAACTCAACATTGTAGCTGTTTTTATCTGCTATAAATTCAAGAAGTGACTTTGATGTTTTTGTCTCATATAAGTTATTGCTATGATTGAACTTGCAAACATAAGCATAGTAAACTTTGGCATATTAATTAAGAGAAATATGTTTTCTTTTCATTTGTTTTATTAATTTTAATTTCTAAGGAGTATCTTATAGTTGTATATATTTATGGTTTAAGTGTAATATTTTGATATACACATAATGATCAAATCAAGGTAATTACTTGATACTCGTCACCTCAAGTATTTATTGTTTCTTTATATTAGGAATATTCTTAACCCCCTCATCTAGTTATTTTGAAATATATGTTAAGTTTTGGGGAATTATAGCCACACTGTTGCTCTAGCAAATGCTACATCTCATTTCTTTTAACTGTGTTTATGCACCCATTAAATAAACCCATTAGTCCCTCATCTCCTCTACCCTCCCATTAGTCCCTCATCTCCTCTACCCTCCCCAGCCTCTGGTAACCATCATTTGATTCTCTACCTCCATGAGGTCTTTTTTTTTCTTAACTCTCACATATGATGGAGAACCTAAGATATTTGTCTTTCTGCACCTGCCTTATTTCACTTAACATAATATTTTTGTTTCATCCATGTTATTGCAAATGATAGGATACCATTATTTTTATGGCCCAATAACAGTCCAATGTTATATACCACGTGCTTTTATTTGTTCATCTGTTGATGGACACTTGAGCTGTTTCCACACCTTTCATATATATAGTAACATTCTAACCAACAGTGTATGAGCATTCTCCCTTCACCACCACATGCTTGCCAGCCACCATTATATTTTGCCTTTTTGATAAAATCAGTTTTTAACCAGAGTGAAATGGTAGAGTTCTCACTGTGGTTTTGACTTGGACTTTTTTGATGATTAGTGATGTCTAGCATGTTTTCATATACTTGTTGGCCATATGTATGTCTTCCTTTGAGAAATATCTATTAAGGTCTTTTGAAAAGAGAAAACATTGATTAGATTGTTTTCTACATTGTAATTTTGCTTTAAAATCATCATTTCACATTATGGTCACATATTTCACATTGAACAAAATTAGAGAATACAGCAATTAGAAGCAGAACAATTATGAAAGTCAAAAAAAAAAAAAAAATCTGTTCAAATGACAGAAGGCAGCTGATGCCTTGTATTTGTTTATGGAAAACCTATAAAATTAAACATAAATATAAATTAAACATTGAAAAGATTCAATATAATATAATGCTCCTTTTATTATATTAATTCAACTGTATTCTGTATAGAATATATTTAGCTTTTTACTAGTAACTGATGGGAGCTATTTTATAAATGGATTTCCAATTATGGCTGATTTCTAATTAATATCCAAGTAATATTCCTAAGGATTTGGCTACTTAATGAAACTATAATGATAGTTTTCATACATAATTTTATAAGACTTTATTTTTTAGGTAGTTATGAACTTAAATTTGCCTCACCATTCAGTTTTTAAATTGTTTGATATTATTTGCATGTTGTTTAAAATAAAAAGATCAAAACAATATTTGGAAAACTTGTTTTAGATTTATTCAATTATTTACCTCCATGAGTAATAAAAGCATAAAAATATTGATTTTATATATTTTTTTAATTCTAAAGTGACTTAACATTAGAAGAACAGAATGGAAGACAAAGATTAGCTAGTGAAATTGTCTTCAAACACATTCATTCTTCACAACAGGCCATCTCATCTCATGACATAATTCTATAGTCAAAGTTAATTGAAATTTTATAATTACAATGAAACATAACTTGAAATTGGTCATAGAAATATCTAATTTATTTGTATGCTGAAGTTAAACATGAGGATTTTATATTTACACCAAGGATAACTTATCTGATATATTTGATTTGCTACAAGTACCCGATGTGGTCAAACTTAGTCTATAATTGAAATATGTAAATTCTATAAAGGTAGTAAACACAAAAGTCTAAAATAAAAATTTAATATACTGTATATTATTACCATTTCTTAAGAACCCAATATTTCTCTGATTTCTTGAGTGTTTTATTGTAGGAGATTTTTACAAAGGCAGCAATTCTTGCTTAAAATACACATAACTATTCAGTTCACAGCAGGCATACAAAAGGATTTTAGTTATAATCCATCCAACTCCATTATTTAGTTCACTATATAACACATACTTATGTATTTGTGATTTACATCAAAACAGAAATAAATTCAGATGATGGTAACCAATAATATATTTCAATATTCCACAGAGTTTACATGAAACAAATGCTTTAACGTTTTAGGAAAAAATTATTCCCTAAGATATTTTCAATGTGTGTGTTCTGTACATGTGTATGTTTGCTTGTGTTCTGTGCTAAACTAATTCCAGATTTTGTGTTGTAATAGTTAAATTCTAAGTACAAGAATATTTTCACATACTCACGAATTGATCTGAAAATCTAATAATTCGTGGTTTAGCAACCATTGTCTTAATGTCTTTGGCAGAGATATCAACTTGTTTCAGAATCTTGAATATTCTTTTTCCTCTTAATGTCATAGTCTGTATTTTCTATATTTATAATGTCTTACAATTATAAGTACATTTTCATCCCCTCTTTTTTCAAGGTATGGTTATGAAAATAAATTACCACATCAGTAATGTAATTTAAACTTTAGGATGCATATTTAAAGAGATAGTTCCACTTTCTACTAGCGCTTTGGAAGGCATACTGGTGGTTGATCATTTACCTTGGTTCATGTGATAAAGTTCTCACCAAATATTGAAGGGACAACAAGCTGCATGCGTGATTACTGGATTCCTCTGACAAAGCATTCCCTCAGTGAATTGCCTGTGTCTTATTTTGTTTTCTGCGGCTGTAACAGGTTCTGTAAGAAGGGCTAATTTAATTTATAAATAACAGCTTAGTATTGGGAGGCTGGGAAGTCCAGGAGCGTGGTGCTGACATCTGATGAAGGCCTTCATGTTGTGTCATCCCATGTCAGAAGGCAAAAGGGCAGTAAAACTTCAGAGACAAAGGGGCTCAAACTTACCCTTTCAGCAGGAGCTGACTTCTGTGGTAACTAACCCACTTCTCATGACAACATTGATTCATTTATGAAGATAGACTTTGCATGACCTAATCACCTCTTAAAAGTCCCATCTTTCAATGGTGTTAAAACAGAAATTAAATTTGAACATGAGTTTTAGAGGCGACATTCAAACTACAGCATTCTACGTCTGCTCCCTCAAAATTCATGTATATAAAATATATTCATTCCATTTCATTAGTCCCAAAAGTTTTAACTCACTCTAAAATCACGTAAAAAGTCCAAAGTCCAAACTTTCATTTAAATAAGATATAGGTTAGATTCAAGGCAAAATTGATCCTGATATAAATCCTCTCTGGCTGTGATGCTGTGAAATCAAAACAAGTTATCTACTTTCAAAATACAATGGTAGAACAGACATAGGATAGACATTCCTATAGTAATAGGGAGGAAAAGCGGAGGGGGGGATTTGGCCTCAACTAAGTCAAAACCCAAAGGACAAACATTATTAAGTCTCTAAGACTCTAAAAACGTTTTCTTGAGTCCATGTTCCACATCCTGGGGACCCTAAGGCTTTGCTGGGCTCAGTGAACCTAACAGTTCTCATAGATTGAAGTTCTGTGCCTACAGCTTTCCCAAGTTGGATTGCACACTGGTACCCTACAGCTTTGGGTCACTCAAGTGGCCTCACTTCCACGGATGCATGAGGCAGTACCCTAGTGGTGGCTCTAATACCATGTTTCCTCTTGGCACTGCCATCCTGAAGGGGTTCTCAGTGGTGGCCGTGTCTCTCCCACGTGGGGCACAGTTAAGTACGTACCCTCCAAGGAGGTTTATCAGGCCTTTCTTCTTCACTTTTAAGCTGCTTCTTTCACTCCATCCCAGGAAGTACCTTCCTTATCATACTGGCCACCTATTGCTGGCACTATTTTTTAGGAGGATGTGGTTATTTATTTGTTTTGCTGGTGCTATTAATACTACTTTTACAAACAATGAGGTTGCTATACCAATAGATATTGTCCCAGTGAGAGATTTGAAAGTTCGCACACAGCCCCTCCTACTGTAAATCAGAAAGGAGATGTTAGGACCAGTTCTTCTTATTTATTTATTTATTTATTTATTTATTTATTTATTTTGTAGAGACAGACTTGCTTTATCACCCTCAGTAGCGTCACACAGCTCCTCCAACTCCTCGGCTTAGACATTTCTCTTGCCTCAGCTTCCCAAGTAGCTGGGACTACAGGCACCCACCACAACACCTGGCAATTTTTTTTTTTTTTTTTTTTTTTTGGTGAAGTTTGGCCAGGGCCAGGTTTGAACCTACTGCCCTTGGTATATGGGCCCAGTGTCCTACCCACTGAGCCACAGGCGCTGCTCAACTCCAAATTTCTTACTTGATTCCAAGGATTATATCCCCCCATTGTGAATTATAAATTTTACATTCTCATGCATTTCTACTTTTAT
>CAUYPK010014456.1:0-21354 GCA_963574355.1 Loris lydekkerianus
GTCACAATATAACAAAGACATCTGTACCAGAATGTTTATTGCAGCCCAATTCATAATTGCTAAGTCATGGAAGAAGCCCAAGTGCCCATTGACCCACGAATGGACTAGCAAATTGTGGTACATGTATACCATGGAATACTACGCAGCCTTAAAGAAAGATGGAGTCTTTACCTCTTTCATTTTGACTGGATGGAGCTGGAATATATTCTTCTTAGCAAAGTATCTCAGGAATGGAAGAAAAATTATTCAATGTACTCAGCTCTACTATGAAGCTAAATTATAGCTTTCACATGAAGGGTATAACCCAACTATAGCACAAGACTATGGGGAAAGGGCTGAGGAAGGGGAAGGGAGGGGGGAGGTTATGGTGGAGGGAGGGTAATGGGTGGGGCCACACCTAAGGTGCATCTTAGAATGGGTACAGGCAAAACTTACTAAAGGCAGAATATGAATGTCTACGTACAGTGACTAAGAAAATGTCATGAAGGCTATGTTGAACAGTTTGATGAGAATATTTCAGATTGTATATGAAACTAGCACATCGTACCCCTTGATTGCACTAATGTACACAGCTATGATTTAACAAAAAAAAAAAAAAAAGTTGAAGTGTGAGAAAAAGGTACACCTTAGGATCAAGGACATAAATTATCAGTAATGGTAGAGTGTATGAAAATTCTCAAAATCAGTTATCATATGACCTTCTTATACAATCAATTAAGCATTTATTAAGTGCCCATGAATGGTTACAATGAAACAAAATAGTAGTCCAGATTAAGAGGCTTAAGTGCTGCATATGAAATATTCATTTTTGCCTTTCAGTTTCACAACAATGACCACTGTTGAATAAAACAGATCCTCTTGTGCAAAAAGATGTCTGAGTGTGTGAGTGTCACAAGGATAGGAGGTAGAGGAGAGAGAGGGCAGAGGGGGGAAGAGAAGCAGCAGCTGGGGAGAGGGCGGATGTGCCCAGGAGAGGGAAGAATAAAAAGAGGGATCTAACAGAACCAGGAGCTACACTGAAATTCAAGAGTAGTTTGAATTCTGTCCTCATCAAATCTCCTCATCTTATAGAATAAAGATGCTGTCCTGTATAGGAAATACTTTAAAACATCAGTGTTGAAAAACGGCTTCAGATATTTTTGTAACAAGTATAGCTCCATGTCTAAAACTAAAGATTTTTCCATGCTTACTTATTTTTTATATCACAAAGATAATTTTAATACCTCTCAAATTTAAAGCAAAACTGATCAAATATTTGGCATTCTTAAAAATTAAATCTTGTCATGACTAGTTATCAACCTCTCCAATGATTACAAGTTTTAGATTTTGTACTTAAAATTAAAAAGTTGTTTGTGCTAAAACCAGTTACCTAAATACTATTTTACTTGGGAATTTTATATAAATTATGATTATCATCATAGTATCTATGTCCTGAACCGGAAAAATTGAAATTAGATTGTATATTTCCAATTAAAAATCTTTCTGTATCTATAATAAGTTCATAAATAAATTGCCCCATGATATAAAATAACTGCTTTTGAAACTGCCCAAATAAAAAGCAAAGATACTCAACCTCTTAGCTGTGCATTATGCTTGTGAATTTATTACCAATTTAAAAAGGATAATATCCTGCAACATCATTAAGCTTCATGACTAAATAAGTGGTAAGGAATATTATGATTCTGTTGCTTTTGGGACTGAGGAAAAACTAGCCTAGTAATGGTAATTACTTCTTTTGAAAGACAAAACTATAAATAAATAATAATGCAGAGCGATTTCATTTTTAAAAGTCAATAATGAATTCCGTCTGCTGTATGCCATTAAGAATCAAAGAGGTTACTTACATGCCTCAGTTCTTTTTATGTCTTTATTCCTTCCATTTAAAAGTACAGGTCGATCCATCAATGATAATGTTATTTTGGCTTGTTTGACCAAAACTTAAGAAAAAAAAAGGCAAAAAACAACCTATCTGTTTCTGTCTCTATTTCTCTAGACCCTACAGAGCTTAGGCTAACAAAAAACAAAAATGTATAAGCACATTTTGTAAAGGATGTTTAGAAGAGTCGTAATAAAATGATTTTTAGTCTTCGAAACTCAGAATCCAGTGGTGATCAAAGTGAGAGCATATGACTTGATCACTGTCATTCCCCAAGTTAAGTGCAATTTTTTCAATTATGGGTAAGGTAAGGCAATATAAAAATCTTACTGACAAATGTTTTCCAGTGAATGAATGAAAAAAAGTGTCTAATAACTTGTTAGAGATGATTAATGGAAATGAAACAGACTCAAAATCATATATCTGAATGTATTTCTGGGAGTATCTCCTTACAGAATCATAATTAGCAGCAGCTCTATAATATATACACACACAAAGTCTTTTTAAAAAATATACTCTATTTAGATTTAATATTTTCACAGAGTTTACTCCCCTTCAATCTCCCCAACACATATTCCCTATTTGGAGGCAGTAGCTATAAACCTCTACCTGCATCATCAGAGATCTACCAGCTCATCTGGATTTTGAAAATATAACATTCAGTAAACCCTTTAAAGTCTGCCTTATCTGACTTTCCAGCGTAACTTGTTTGAAGCCACTTAGCATTTGCACATACCTTTACGTGGGCAGAACATGTTGGAGGTCCTCCCTTCAAGCCTTGCTCTGCTAGCAATATGCTGCTCTCAAGAAGGAGACAGGAATTTTGGTTCCTGTGCGTATTTCCTGGGTAACACAACACTTCCTTTCGGCAGAGTGCCCTTCGCTTCCTGCCTGGTCCCTGACCCCTGGTGGTAGTGTGTAAGATTCAGAGGTTTCTGTTTCTATACATGGGAAAGTCACTGCACCTGCCCTATGACTGTGGACTTGCTCTTGGCTCAGGAACATTTTGGGAACAGTGCCAGCATACTCTACGTGCTCTGTTACTAAGTTGACCCTGTAAAGTCGATCATGGAGTGAGATAACAGAACTCAGTATCTAACTTCTGTACGGTTTCTTATCATAAAACAAATGAATGACATGGCCACCTTTAACAAATCCCTTACATAGCCCTACCAACACTGACAGGTAGTAGATCTGATAAGCTGGGTAATAACCAGGCTGATGTTCTTTACCTTTATAGACATTTAAATACTTATAGCCACCATCAGAATATAAGTATGATTTTTTCCCCAGAACTTACAGTTGCATTATCATGATATAGTTCACACTGCTTTATATTATTTTTTTCAGTCCTTTTTCCATATTATAGCCAGGAGAAAGTGCACATACCTATCACAGCACTAAACACTTAGACATGAAATTAATGAATAAGATTAATAATAACTCTCTTCCTCTTACTTGTCCCCTTCCTAATCTGCATTCCCTCTTAGCTTTACAGAAACAAGGGGTGGCACCTAGAGCCTGGCTTCCTGTTCATGTCTTTAAACTTTGGAGTCCTGGAGAAGATTTTGGTAGATAATTCTCCTCTCCTCGCCTCTCACCTCCCCTCCTTTCCTTTTCTCTCTCTCTTCCTCCCTCTCTTCCTTCCTTCCTTTCTTAGACAGAGCCTCGCTCTATCACCCAGGCTAGAGTGCTGTGACATCAGTCTAGCTCACAGCAACCTCAAACTCCTGGGTTTAAGCAATTCTCCTGCCTCAGCTTCTCAGTTAGATGGGACTACAGGTGCCTGCCATGATGCCTGGATAATTTTTTTTTTTTTCCTATTTTGGTAGAGAAGGGGGTCTTACTCTTGCTCCGGCTGATCTTGAACTCCTGAGGGCAAGCACTGCACCTGCCTCGGCCTCCCAGAGTGCTGGGATTATAGGCATGAGCCACCTCTTCTATTATCACATTTCTATGAGACCCTGCCACAGTAGCTCTCTGACATATACACATATTGCAATCCTGTATTTTATTCAAAGGCAAGGCTGCAACTCTTGGGAATAGAAAATGTCACTTTAGTAGGCAGAGATCCTTGGGAGTCTACAAAATAATGGATGCCAAAACAGGTGGGCTTTCAAGGTAATTTAAAATGATACATAAATTGTTATAAACTCAGTTAATGTACTAACAAAGAGTTAGTACATTGCAATGAAATTACAATGATCTTAAAAAAAATGGAGATCACATTACCATAGGTTTACAACACTGAAATAGAACCAAAATTTTGCAGGCACTGCAGAGCGTATGATCTTTGCCAAATTCTCACAGCTCCACAATAAACTGCTCCTTGACCAGTAAAGTACACATTTTTAGAGAAAAATGGTACAAATTGGCAACATGATGCATTCTCAAATGACAATGTATGACATTTAATTTTCTCTGTGGAAATATGTTTCTAACCACTACAAATTCTATTTGGTCTTTTTAAGGGTTCCAGCAGTATTCCCAATGAATAATATTAAATAAATAAGATAACCTAGGTAAAACTTCTACTTAAGTTTGTAGCACTCTGTTTTAAGTAGGTATTTAATGGATACTCAATTTCCATTCCCTTCCTTCCTAACATGACCGGGTATTCCAGTCCTACCTTCCATCCTATTACATTAAAAGAATGCTAATGATTCCAGTACCTTACATATGTATAATGCTTTATCATTTACAAAGTCCTTCAGCTAAGATTCTCATGTTATGCACACAGTTGCCCTGGGAGATGTTGCTTATTCTCAAAGTTTTTCTGAGCTAGCCTATGAATAGAAAATTAACCATAAAATGTTTCCTTGCAGCTTCATACAGTGAGCAAAAAGAAAAAAAAAAAAGTGTTCCAAAGATGTCTTGATGTTCATCTTCAAATAATTCAGCATAGCTGAAGACTCCTGGGAAACAACAGCAATAGGGAAGAAAGTAGGAATTGGCTCTTCTTTAGAGCAAGATTTCATGCTGCAATAAAACTCATACACACAAAATAGCACCCCAAGCAAAACATGAACACACATGATTTTCAACATGTGCAGAATATGCAAAGGGGGACTTTTACATATTAATATTTACATCTCAAGTAGATGGTACAGTAGTACGGTCTGTATTTTCCTTGTGTTTGAACGTGAATAAGAGTGCTGTAAAAGCACACATGTCCTCACAGCCCCTCCCATCAAAGACACCTGCGAATTGGTCACCTGACAGTATCTGTAGAAGTGAATGTATGACTATGGGTCATATCCCCACAGGCACCTATTTCCCAATATTTTGTCATTTGTTCTTTTTTATTTGCTCTCATTAGGAATCTGATACAAACTAGACTTGAGTCATGTCAGCTAAACTTAGTTCCTCCAAGGTTTTGTAAGACCAAGTCATTCTTTTAATTGTGCTTAGAACTGTCCTCTAGGTACTTAATTAACAGAGTTTCTGATGAAGATTGGCTTTGATTTACTGTGGTCAGGAATGCAATCGCTTCTACATCTCCTATAGCGTTTATTCTAGATTCTTTTGTTAGTTTAGTTCTTTTATTTTTGTAGCTGACTTTTCCTTTATTTTCCTCATGCTGTATGTTTTACCACACCAAGGAGCTTGACCAATTTATGACAATATAACTTTAAATGTCCATGTTTTTTGCTTTTTTTTTTTTTTTTTTTAGATATTGACAAATCTGCTTGATTACATAATTAGAACTTGTTCAAACTGGACTTTTTAAAGATGATAACATGATAACAGACCTTTTGCAAAAAAAAAAAAAAAATTATGGTGAAAACAAGTCTTTGCACGACTTGAGTAATCATGCAATCTTCCTAATTATAGATATTAATCGTTGGCAGGTAGTTTTATAAAAGTACTTTTGCTAATGTCACATTATACTGGTAAGGACACAGCCTTCGCCTGAGATGTGAATTTCACTTGTAGTGCATGCATGGATCAAAATGCACCCTGCAGGAGGCCGAAAAGAACACTTTCCATCTCAGTGGAAGGGAGGAGAGCCTGGTTTCAGAAGACACTATTTATACGAGTCAACAAGATGTCAAGTTGAGCCGTGTAAATCCTGTCAGTTCTGAAACAGGGCTCTCCAGGGGTTGGATGGAAGTGAAAGGCAATCTTCCTGCATCCAGAGAAAACATCTGGCTTTTCTGTGACAAAAAGTTTACTTATCAAGTATTTAACTCATTTTGGGGGTGGATGAGAGCAGGTGTTGAAGAGTGATTCTTAAAAGAAATTCTGAAACTGCTTACAGTAGTATTGTGGTTGGCTGAGATTTAAAGAACACATCAAGTGCATTAGACTTTGTGGAAACTAAATACATCACAAAATTCCTGTAAGTTTAGCATGCATAAAATAGAACAGATCAGATAACATGTAATGAAAATAAATGTTTATTGAGCAACTATGTATTTGAAGCAAGCCCAGGCTAAGTACTGGGGTTACAATGGTGACTCAGCCCTGGGGTACAGGCAGCCTTTTTTCATTTCCCACTCTATCCCTCTCTGTGAATGTACTTTCTGACTAAAGAAAAAAAGTCCCTTAAAATTCTGTTTTCTCTTGGGAAAAATGTCTCGTATTAGGTAGCGAACACGTTTTCCATTCTTTTCTTTCCTTCTGTTAAATTCCTCAGCAATCTGCACTCAGAGTGATGAACAGTAATGTGCTGGGGACAGCTGACCTGGGTTCAAACCTCCTCACTTTCCAGCCATGAGGCATGAGTTAATACTTAACCACTCTGGCTCTCAGCTCTGTCATCTGTGAAATTAGGGCTTTAGTATTTCTTTCTTCCCAGGACTATGGTGAGGATTAAATGATTTAATACATGTAAGATACTTAGAGTAGTATCTACATTTAATAAATACTCAGTAAATGCTAATTTTTAAACTTATCATTGTGAAGGAAGAGGTATAAAAGTATGTGTACATGTTGTGTAAATAATATAGTATTCTAATCACATGGAAATGAATTATAAGTTCTTGAATTCAAAGATTTTCTTAGCTATCTGATTTAGAAAATTCAAAATTACCACAAGAGATACAGAAAGGAAATTAAGGAAGGGAGAAAAACTCAGAACATAATGAGAAATGAATTTTAAGTTTGATTTCAAGCTCCTATAATAAAGTCTGCCAAAGAAAATAAGTGATAGTGACATATGTAACAAGCCTCACAATATATATTATGAAGATTATCAAACCTTAAAAATTATGCAAAGTTAATGTTTGATGAAAATATTTATATCAGGGCTATTTAGAGACTGCTTAATAGTGCGTATTTTTACCTTATAAAGTTTCACTGAAAATGAATTGTATGCCATATATATATACTGTTTTCGTATTATTTTCTTTTCTGTTTCTCTTCTACCTTACTTTTTTATGTTTATTTCATGTAAACTTGAATGAGTATTCTTGTTCCCCAAACTTTTTTTCATCAAGAGGTAGAAAATATTTAAGTTATGAACATCAGGGAGGTGAAACAAACTAAGATCAAATACAGAAAAATGAAAAGCACAGTGATAAAATAGGGAGGGACTCATTAACAAGAAAAGAAAATGGAATAGATATCATTTTAGAAAACAATTGAATATGTCTCAGTCATGTAGGTCAATTGAAAACAAGAGAATTCTCTAAAAACAGAGTGACTTTTTTTTTGTTTCTACATGTGTTTATCATACAGAGGCATATAAATTAAAATTATACTACATTTAGTCCATGTAGGCCATCTTGCTAGAAACTGATGTGGAAACAAAAAGGGACTCATTATTTTTTCTTCTTAAACAATGTTTTGTGCTTCCTGTCAAAAATCACTTCTGTAGTTCAAAGGCAAAAATACTCTTCCACGTCTAGGAAAGAACCAAGACGTTGTTTAAGCTAATGTTGGAACAGTCAGAAATGAATGCGTGTGGGAAAGGCGGGGGAAGGGACAGGTTTCTCAGACCGTCTGACCAGCATGACTGGTTCGTGTGGACAAACGCTGATCCACTTGGTACTACCTTTCCCACATCACTCTTCAGTTCTCCAGGGTCTATCCAATTCTAGATCACTAATCCTTAGGGCAATCACATTTAACTAGACATGCTTTCTTTCCATTGTTCTTGGTCCCTCATCTCACTTCCTTCCCCCTACATGCAGTCCAGTTTGTGCTCTCCACTTACATATCACATATTCAGGACAAATGGAATCAATACCTAGAGTCAACTGGACCTGACAGAGTGGATTTAGAGCTCAACACTACAGGTCCTGGTCCTCAGATCTCCTTTCTCTCTTGCAGCCTCCTCTCTTGTTCCTTGAACGCGCGAAGCGTTCTCCTGACCTGAACCTTGGCATTTGCGTTCCCCCCTTTCTTACACTGCTCTTCTCAGCCACCGGCCTGACCTTGCTCTGTCATTCTGTTTAGGTCACAGCTCATATACCTTCTCCTTGAAGAGGTCTTCCCTGACGGTTGTAATTAGGGTGGCATCCCTTTACATGTTTTTTCTTCTTCATGTCACTTGTCACTAACTGACATTATACATTTATACATTTGTGATTGGTCACCTCTACTAGAATTTAAGCTCTAAGAATGTTCATCCCTACAGTCATTCCATCCAAAACTGTGTCTGGAACATTGTAGATCAATGATATCTGTTCAACAACCCAACCAGAAGTTGCTGGGCAGGTGTTCAATAAATGCTCATGGAAAACCTTGACTGAATAAATGTGTGTATGCTTTATGCCAATTTAAAATTGTATTTAGAATAATCCCATTATTCTATTTTAAATTTGCTTCTAATTATTGGTTTGATCAGACTTGAGGTAGTATCACAAATGTCTCTTAGAGTAATGCCTCCTATATTAAGATTTAAAGGGAACATATGTCAGGTGAATAGGATTCTATGCTGAAAAGGTTTGGGAGCGGGGGAAAAGGAAAGTGCTCATGGCAGAGACTACCACGAGCAAAGACCTGGCAGGTGAAAGAAGTCCAGTGTGACTGCAGGGTGGTCGGACAGAGGATAATATAGATTAGGGGAGGGGCAGGGGAGAGAAGTGAGATTATAAGCATGAACTAGTGCCTTCACATGTCTTATAAGTTATATTGAAGATCTGGATTTTAATCTGAGGGTACTAGGAAGACACTTCGGCCTTTAAGTGGATCACTAACAGGATCAGAAATGAGCAGTAATTTGGGAGATGGCTTGGAGAGGGATATATATGAATGCAGGAGACTGCTGGGGAGGTATTGATGATAGCCCATGAGACCCATGAAGCTGAATAATAGCAGCAGCAGGGCTTGAAAGAGGTGGGTCAGTTGAAGAGACATTAGAGGGCAGAATAGATAGGATTTCTCACCTGATTGTAGCAGTGTTGAGGGACTTGGGAAGCAGAGGGAAGAATCTAGTTTTGTGCCGGAGATCACTGAAGGTTTAAAGAGATTGGGGGGGGGGGGGGGGTGAGCAGGTATTATAAAACCAATTTTGTAAAAGTTGATTTTGGAATACTGTGAAACATCCACTAGAAAACATTTTGGATTTATGGGTCTAGAATTTATCATAATCTTCTGGACTGAAAATTTAGATTTAAGCATTAGTTTCCCATCAAAGTGAACTGACATTGGTTAGGAAATGTCTCTCATATCCTCCTTATCTAGATTCAACTATTGTTAATATTTTATCCCATTTCCTTTACATTTATGTTCTTCTCTCTCTCACACACACACACACATATATATATACAAATTTATATACATATATGTAAATATATACATATATATTTGGCCTATTCTATAAATACTTCAATGTATATTTCCTATGAATACAGATATTCTTTAGTATAAACATAGGGTAGCTTTCAACTTTAATAAATTTCAGATTGATATAATACTTTTATATAATCTATCATTTGCATTCCAATTTTGACTATTGGCCCAATAATGATAGCATTTTAATTCTCAGATCTATTTCTTCTGCTATGTTTAGCTTTCACAATTACATGAAAATTTAATAGTTGCTTTTGTTTGAATTTTCTTTCCTATAAAAGAAGTAATAAGATTTGAAAGAACATTTCCTTCCATACTGACAGCCATTTCTTGCAATTTTTCCAGCGTCTACCTTAGAATCTAAGAGGGCAAAGCTATTTTGTGAATAAAAAAGAGTTGTACAAACTTGTTTGTATATAACTTTTGCTTTGATGATGGTTTACAAGCAAAAAGACTTAAAGACCAGAAAGCATTCTTCCCATTAGGAAGACCACCCACTTTAAGTTATGCTTTTCTTTCTTCAAGAAATTAAAGACAGAACCAATCGGGAAAGGATAAAGTAGAGTGGTGGTGAGGGGGTGGGGTGGGGGGGTAAATGTCATCCTATAAGGCAGACTTCATGATTTATGTTGCCTGTAAAGCGCAGCACAATTAGAATCCAAAAAAAAAAAAAAAAAAAAAAAATGCAATTCATCAAGCATCAGCTAGAACTACGTTCATGATGTTGTCACGAATAGTTCAGAGTCGAACAACATAAACCCATCAGCATTCCAAACCTAACATGATCAGAGAAGCACAATGAGAAGCTTTATTCACAGGAATCCTTCTGCACCCACTTGTGAAGTTGCTAAACTGGTTTCTGTTTCTTTTGTGGGTGTTTTGGTCAAAGAATAAAAGCATGTTTTGGCCTGTCACTGAGAACTGAGAGTTGGAAAAAGAACAAATTTATCATGATCATTTACCTCCACAAAAGCCTTAACTTACTTCAAAGCCACTCACATATGGAAAAATTATTTCCCACCTCACTACCCATCCTTTTTTTTTAAATATGAGAAATGTACCTCAATTAATTTGTAAGCCACACCAAAGGGAGCTGTTTGACTAGTAATAGATCTTTGATTTTTTTTTTTTTTTAAAAAGAAAGAAAGAAAGGTACCCATAGCAGTCTTTAGTTGCCCCCAGAAACCCCCAACAAGATGACCCAACCATGGCGGTTGATGATTAGGCCACTGGGAAATTTGCCCCTAGAGTTCATGAATGCAAATGAGCATTGATAAAATGGATAACTTAAAAACAAAGCCAAGTGACAGGGATATAAGGTAGCGGTAAAACTAGGGGCTTTGAAACAGACTTATTTGAGTTTAAATTATTTTTTTTGCTATGTAGCTTTGGCTGAATTATTTTAAGCTCTCTATACTTGAATTGCCTCACCAGTATAAAAGGAAAAATAACATCTACTTGCCAGGGCATTGAGTTAGGATTAAATGAGATGATGTATACAAAATATCTAAGCCCGATGTCCAGCATATGATGAGTACTTAAAAATAGTTTCCTGTACCCTTAAACATGCTGATATGGATTTACTGAATACAAGACAGAGGATTGACTTAAGACAGAAAAGATGGGAAGGAAGGACCCAAGACCTCCTGGGAGTAATGGCCCAAATCAGTGAAGGCAGGAAAGCAGGAGATGGTTCAGAGGCTAGGCAGGGAGTCCAGACCAGAATATATAAGCAAGAACATGAGGGAGTACAAAGGGGCAGGTGAATCTAAATGTCCATGTATGTGTGGCAGAAAGAGAAGGGCTGCCCTTGCAACTGGGAGGGAGGAAGGATAAGCTTGAGTCACAGTCACTTGAAATCTAGAGATGTTTTCAGAGGCACACAAGATCTTAGAGGGAAGTTACCTAGCTCACAGCTGGACTTGTGGAGGTTTAAGCTTGACAGAAAGGTTAGTAGTATTCAAGATCTACTTTCAATGAGGCACGTAAGTAAATTAACACCATAGCAGTAAAATCTCCTCAAGAAAGGAAGAGGTATGTAGAGAGAAAAAATGCAGGAAAGTCACAGAACCTGGTATTTAGGTCAGACATGAAAATCCTACTCTTTACCTTTTAGCTGTATGGGCAAAGTGCCAAAGCTACTGTTTGTAAAAGGTGTTGTGTGTGCGAGGGCTCTCTGCCCGTCTGTTCTCTGGGACATTGGTCATTAGGCATCTTCTCATATAAATAAGAAAAACCATTCAGAGAAGGGCTCTTTCTACGTTTGGGTTAAGAAGAGCAAAAACTACCATTTCTTGTATTATTACATAGTGGTGAGTACTCTCACACTAAGAATAATGACCCCTAAAAGTAGCCTTGCCTTAGCTCCTGGAGTCTGTGAATGTTGCCTTACTTGGCAAAGGGAAATTAGGTTGCAGATGTAATTAAAGTTGCAGCTGACCTTGAGATGGGAAACAATTCTGGGTTGTCTTGGTGGGTCCTATGTAATCACAAGGGCCCCTCTAAATGGAAGGCAAGAAGAGACTCAACTGCACATTGCTGGCTTTGAAGCTGTGGGTGCCCATGAGCCATGGAATGTGGGCAGCCTCACAGAGGTCCTCAAACTGTGGCCCGCGGGCCACATGAGGCGGTGTGATTGCATTTGTTCCTGTTTTATTATTTTACTTCAAAATAAGATATGTGCAGTGTGCACAAGAATATGTTCATAGTTATTTTTTTTAAACTATAGTCCGGCCCTCCAACGGTATGAGGGACCGTGAATTGGCCCCCTGTTTAAAAAGTTTGAGGATGCCTGCTCTAGAAGCTAAAAAAAGCAAGAACATGAATTCTCCCCAGAGTCTCCAGTAAGGAACACAGCCCCATTGACACCTTGGCTTCAGACTTGTGGGGTGTAGTTGGATTTCAGACTGTTGGAATTTTAAGATAA
The DNA here is from genome assembly GCA_963574355.1 of Loris lydekkerianus. Lineage (NCBI taxonomy): Eukaryota > Metazoa > Chordata > Mammalia > Primates > Lorisidae > Loris > Loris lydekkerianus. The sequence continues at coordinate 12,543 of CAUYPK010014456.1, forward strand.
TATGCTGGCATTTTAAGTCACTAACTTTTTGGTCATTTGTTACAATAGGAAACGAATACATCTGGTAAACTCTTTGCATGGCAGATCTGAGTATTAGCCTAATTATTATCCCCATTTTAATGAAAATAAAAATGGGGGCTTAGAGAAGTGACATTCTGAGTCTGATACCAAAGTTCATGTTTTCAAATCACTATGTTCTCCCCCTCCAAATTCTTCTAAAAATCTGGAATCTTAAGAGATCATCTTTCTCATCTAACATAGTTCTCATCTAAAAATATTGATGTCATGGTATAATGGGATAAGAATAGATTATAACTGGCTGGAGCCTATGGCTCAAGGAGTAGGGCACAGGACCCATATACTGGAGGTGGTGGGTTCAAACCCAGCCCTGGCCAAAAAACAAAACAAAAAACCCACAATAGATTATAACCACAGCTAATAAAAACAGAATGATTTTCTTCCTGTTAGGATGACTAGTTATTTTGTATCAGTTACTCTCATCCAGGAATGTGAAAAGGATCTTGTTACAGATAACTAATTGCCATTCCTTGAAGCTATCTATGTTGTTTCCACTTAAGTAGGAAGTGGGAGATATCTGATTTGAGGTTTTTAGCAATGCCTTTGTTCTTGACATTAAATCCTAGCTATTTCTGTCCTGGTTCCTTCCCTACAGAATGTGGCTGGGTCCATTAAAGCAGGCCATTAGACACGTCCAGCTAAATCTTCCTGGAGAAGAAAGAATATCTGATCCGTACAAATAGACCTCAGATAAAACCCAATCAGTAATGTGGAAAGCCAACCACACCCTACCCATGTGTTTTAACTCCCATAGTTTTAATTTTGATAAGCTCTTTTTTTTTAATTTAGTTTTTAAATAGTACAGGAGATTTATCTTTATAAATCACATAGCAAAATCTTCTAAAATCTTGTTTTTCCAACTGGAATCTTTTCCCCACACCTCTTCCACACAAAAGAACAATTTTGTCCCAGTGCAAATGAAGAGTCCTAGGATCTCACCTCCTGCAACTTGCGATATTTCAAGAAATCTAAGTTGAAGACAGCATTATGTAACATCTGACCTATTAACTGATCGTAATCTGATATGGCTTTTTACCCAGGATGAATGACATCCTGGGCTACTGCAAATCCTTTGTGAGAAGAGATGTGTGACTCACCGGCCTGCACACGTGCATAGGCCCACACACTCGCATGCTTTCACACAGAGATAACCAGCTTAAATCATTTCTGAAATGCTTCGTTCTCAGTGTAACCTTCAGGCATATTATATAAACTTTTTGCAAACAACTCTGCGAGTACAAATAAGGAAGGCTTATGTAACAATTATCCAAAGGTAGGCATGTCTTCTAGCTTACTGCAAACAGCTGTACCACCATTTGTCAAGCAACTGTTTGCTCGAAAGTTGTGTTCAATAAAACTCTTCCTCTTGCATTTTTGTCCCAAGTTTAAAATCATGAACTCCAACACTTTAGTAAAGGAACTGTGTTTTGTTACTGCATATATTGTCTTCATCTGTCCATAGAAAACAAAGAGCTCAAAAGCAGTGATTTTTTAATACTGCAAGTCTTGATAGGAATACTCATAGAATTTTTCAAAAAGCTAAACATATCCTGTCTAATTTGGAGAATATCAATACTACTGTATAAGACAGAAAGAGTATAGAGGGTGGTATCTAAGCGTTTGTAAAATTCATAGAAATTACAGAGGTTTTTTTCCCCCCAGTAAATAACACACATTGTGTTCCTTATAGTACTAAGTCACAAACATAGCAAACAAACTTTGCACTTCATTAATAGCAGTGGCCCTGGTATAGCTGTATTTCCCTGCTCTGCAGCTCTTATCTATTAAAAGCTTATTGATAGAATAGGATGTACTGACCTGCCCAGGAAGGATCAAGTGCATGTCCCTCCCAGAAAATAAGGAATGAGCCAATCCCTGCCTAGCCCCCTGACCCTTTAAAGCCCCATCCACCATAGCCCACATGTGGAATTCTTTCCTGGTCGGGATTTCAGCCTACCTGCACCCAGGTGGAACAGAGACCACACTGTCCACACAGAACCGGGACTCCATTTTCATTTTGTTTTGCACCTCAGAATAATCTTTCATCTTTGGGTCCTTAACCTCTCATATAGTGCTGTGACTCAGATGGGAAAACCCCCCTTGGGGGGCAGAAATACACCCCAAATGGACCTTTGTTCCCACGAGATAAAGGGAAACAGGACACCTCTGACCCTGCCTAAAATTCATCCATTTAATGGTGAGGTGAGCCTTTGTCTAGAACTCCTTCTCTGAACTTCATTTCTCTTCCCAACTCTAATCTAATTCCTCTTCTTCTCTCCCTACATTTCTGCACCTTTTAAAAGCATCCGTATATAGTATCTCTATGCCTCTTTAGCCTTGAGCAGCTGTACATAGTCTCTCTGCACCTTTTAAAACTTCCTTTTCCTCTTCCCATTTTAGGCCAAAAATTCTGGCGATCCGTGTCTCCTCCCGTCATGGACTAACCTCAGTGATCCAGGCTCACCCGCCCTGTGAAGCTGGGCCATTCCTGGTGGCCCGTGCTTTTCCGGTCACGAGCTAACTTGGGTGAGCCTGTCTCGCCTGGTCAGTGCCTTTCCGGGGGTCTGGATAACTTCTGGCTGATGGCCAGGTCCTCAGAGGCCAGGTCCTCTCTGGCTGCAGCCTTGGCCATTTCATCCCCCTTTTTCCTCCTTCAAAGTTCTCTTTAATCTCATTCATTTTCTACCTCCAGTTTTCGATATGGGCACAGCTCAGTCATGGATTCCCCCTTCTTCACCTCTAAGCTGTCTTTTAACTCACCTTAAACCCTGACCTCAAAGCTAAATGCCCCGTCTTTTTCTGTTATACTGCTTGGTCTATGTACAATCAGGACAATGGCTCACATTGGCCTAAATATGGCACCTTCAATATATCAATTCTCACTGATCTCAATAATTACTCGCAAAAATTAGGCAAATGGTTGGAGATCCCCTACATCCAGGCTTTTCTCTCACTCCCAAACACTCCTTCTCTGTGTTGGTCTTGTGAACCCTCTCAGATTCTTCTGGTGTGGGTAACACTGGCTTTCCCAGGTCCATCTGGGTCTCCATTGTCTTCTTTTGACCCAGCAGATAGCCCTCCCCTCTGTCCTTCCACAGCCCCTCCTGTTCCTCTCCAACCCCACCCCCAGCCCTCTATTCTCTCAGCCAGAACTCCGGGTAAATTCCTTTGTGCAAGGTATCTCTCTTCTGTCGATAGCCTCCCATCATTCACCCATTCTCATTGGCCTCCAACCCCCAGAGCCAGAGCCTTCCCTTAAACAATACTCCATCCTCCCCCCTTCCACCACCCCCACCTGCTTCCCACCACACATGGTAGAGGAAGAAACATGGTGGAGCCAATTTCGTCACCCATACCAGGTCTGGCCACACCTTTGGGCCTTCCATTTCCAAAACGAGATGAACATCCTGCATCCTGCCCATTTTTTAGCCTGTCTTAACGAAGCTCTCTAGGCCACCCTATCCCCAGAAAGCAAGGAAAGTGCACTCATTATTAACATTCATTTCATCTCTCAGTCTTCACCCGATATACAGAAAAAAGTTCAAAATCCCCTTCAGGATCTCAGTCCCTCCCCCCCGCCCCCCAATGAGATCTCATTGACCTGGTCTCTAAGGTCTTTAAAACCAAAGAGAGTCCTTTAGGCAACAACACCTCTCCAAACTCCAGGCATTGGCTTCTGCTATTAGACAAAATCTGGCACCTCCTTGGAATTCCTCAGGGTACTCTGAAAGAACAAAAACTCCTCTGTGCCACATTTAATGTGCAATAGTCCAGGTCACTGGGTAAAACAGTGCCCAAATCCAAACCCCTCCCAAACTGTGTCCAGCCCACAGAGGTCTGACTGCCCAAGTCCTTGTGAGGATCTGGTGCGCAGACACTCTCAGAACATGGCTGAATTTCTTGATCTCCTAGGCCTAGTTGCTGAAGACTGACAGTTCCCGAAAAATCAGAACACACCTAGACAATCGCGTATCTAAACTCAGGGTAATTTTCCTTGTGGAAGGCAAGCCAATTCCTTTTCTGGTATAAAGGTCCTCTAAAACAGGCAGAGATCTCAGTGATGGTATTGACGATAAAAACTCCACCCTTGTGCATTCTTTCTCACTTGTCACCCCTTGTTATTCCTTCATGCAATGTTCCCCCACTAGGTGGAGATGTCCTCTCAGGATTACTGGTGGCCCTGACAATTCCTGCTGGCTCTTGCCTCTCACTGTCCATCTTCCTCCTTGGTTATTGTCTATGATAGGGTCACTAATTATAATTTGTCTCATTCTCAGTTGCAGACCAGTAACAGTAATTCTCTGTCTCATCTCCCAATTTATTAACCAGTCACCAGAAAACAACTGCTCATATCCTCACTTTACATTGATACCAATCAGTCCAGACTAAAGACATAAGAATGTTTCTGCAAATGCCTCCACCTCCCATTTTCCATACAAGTAGTTCATACCACCCCCTTACACGCAGGAAGCAGCCAAAGAGACACCACATACATCATCCCACCTCCTTACAATAGATTAGAAAGACCGGGATGATGGAATTGGATGTACTGACCTGCCCAGTTAGAACTGACCTACCTAAGAAGGATCAAGTTCATGTCCCACCCAGAAAATAAGGAATGCACCAATCCTTGCCCCACTGACCCTTTAAATCCCCATCCATGATAGCCAACATGTGGAATTCTTTTCTGGTCAGGGATTTCACGCCAGCTGCACCCACATGGAATAAAGACCACATTGAACACAGAACCAAGACTCCATTTTCTTTTTGGTTTGTGCTTTGGAATAATCTTTCATCTTTGGGTCCTTAACCTGTCACTTTGATTTTTCAAATAGTTCAGCAGTTCATGACTATGAAACATAACATAGGTAGATGGCAAATTCAGAGGGGAAATAGTATAGAAGTCTAAATATATTGGCTATAAAACTAATGAGCTGCATAAACCCTATATGATAATTAAGTAAGTAAACTTAATAAGATCACTTCCTTGTCTAACATTTATTTTGGCAAAATTATGTAATTAACCAAACTAATGATATCAAACACTCACTAATAAGTAGCATCTAAAAACTCAGACTAGTCATTTTCCATCTCAGTGATCAAGGATAATGTCACCACAGGTAGTGTTGGCTTACACAGGGGTGATTTCTAAAGTCAACATGGATGAACTGAGAATCCTGTATTGTCAAATTTATGATTGAGAAAGTCATTAGATCATCCATACACACGTGTAAAGAAATTCTTAAGCACATTTAAGCATGTTTTAAAGAAGAGTAAAAGGAAAGTCTATAAGCAGTCTATATGTTCAAACCATACTGACTTTTACAACTATGAAGCTCTGGTGCTGAATAAGGTATGAATAGAGATTATAAGGTGTTTCTGCTTGCTTGTGGGTATACTCTGCTTTTTATTTCTGTGTTTCATATAAAGCTCAATTTTAGTGTATTTATTTATTTTGAGGCTTAAATGACAATTATGAAAGCACATTCTATACTTTATATGGGGCTAGGTTCTAAAATCTCTGGAGAAGTTCAAAGGGATGTAAACTTCTCGGGTCTCTGGGAGATAAAATTAGAGTTATAATAGGTAATGAGGAACCCATCATGAGATTAGTGTCCTTATTTTATATTAACTGAAGAGGCCCAGACTTCTCTCCATAGAGGATACAAGGAAAAGAAGCTTCTGCAAACCAGAAAGAGTGTCCTCACCAGACACCAGATCTGTCTGCACCTTGATCTTGGACTTCTAAGCTTCCAAATTGTGTGAGATGTATGTTTGTTGTTTAATCCACTCAGTCTAGCATTCTGTTGGAGCAGCCTGAACGGAAGAAGATAGAAGCCATCTTATAATTCCATCTACCACACTTCTCACTGTACACCATACTTATCACTGAGTATATTGCATGATATATTTTCTTTTTAATACTTTCTGTGTTTTCTCAGTTTTATATACTGAATGTACATTAGCATTCTTACTTTGTACACAGTTTACTGAGATCATGTCATTCTTATGCTTAAAATCCTTCAGTGGCTTCTCATTATATTCTTAGAAACTCCAGTAGCCACCTGGAAGTCCCTGCATCATCTGGCTCCCTACTGCCTATCTCTCCAACATGCATTTCTTTCAGAGAATTTATTAGAACTTTTAATTATCCTACTTTAGTTTTCTTGCTCTTGTTCATTTCTTTGACTAGCGTGTCAGCTCAAGGAAAGCAGAGCCCTTTGTGTCTTTTCTTCACGGTATCCGAGTACTTTCACAGGGCCTTGAATGAAGAAACTGCTCAGTAAATATGTGATGGGGGGGGACAAGTGGTAAGTGGCAAATAGATCTTTCTGAGATCATGACATGGCCACACAAGTAAATTTGGAGTAATACAATCAAATATGAGGATCTGTTTTGTAGGTCAGGAACTGACTGTATGTCCATCAGACATAGAGTTACAATCCTCAACAGTGAGTGCCTTTAGTAATAGTCACAAAACAAAAAGAAGCCTATTGGACTCTATTGGTGAGAGCCATCTACTGTTAAAGTTCACTAAGCTCTTGTTATTTTTATCCTAAAGCTCAAAAGAGACTATCATCTCTATCACCACTAACATGTTTGGCAAAGGACATGGCAGCTCTAAAAGTTGGTGAGTCTTGTCAAGTATTGTACAATATGTAATTGTACAAGTAGAAGTTGAATGACCACTGGTGGGAATGGTCAAGAAAGGATCTAAGCCTTGAATAAGAGGCTGGAAGAAACTGTAGTCTAGGCTGGGCTAAACTGTAAGGGTAGCAAACGAGGAAGCCATAGGCACACTGGCTTTGTGGATGAGTTCTGTAAGGAAGGCACAATATTTATTTTTAAGTTGATTTGAGTATCTTTAAATAGGGCATAAGCTGTCAAATTCTCATGATTTCTGTCTTTCCTTGTATTTACATATGATGAATGTACTCATTTATAGTAGCTGCTTGGTCCCAAACAGGCACATGAACTCTCTACTCTTATACTCAGATATTTTCCGAAATATGACACCTTGTAAGACAAGGTAATATGTTAAAAGAGTCATTGGCATGGAAGGATATAAACTTTACACAAAGAGTAATCCTTACTTTATGACTTGCAAATCCTTTTTCTACTCTTTATCCTTGACATTCTAGCCCATGAAATCTAACTCTCATTGCTTAACCTTGCGTCTCACTTTGAAGATTTTATCTGTTATCAAAATATTAGCTTAACCTTTTCCAGTATGGAACTTGATAAAAATCCAATATGTATCTGAACCAAAAGAAAATAAAAGAATCTCTTTTGTTCCTGGGGTTGAAGAGTAAATATGACCCAGTTCGGGCACTAGAATGAAAATATATAAACTAAGCAGTCCATCCAAAAATGTAAATACTACATTCAGGCCCAGAAATGTAAATACTACATTCAGGCTCAGTGTTCTTTTTGGTTTCAGATTATTGAGTCATAATTTTATTTGATTTTATCAGCATACCATTTTAAACCATTATGATCAAGTTACTTTGTGTCCTACCACCAATTTTCACTGTTAGAGTTGATGGATTAGTTTCCACTAAAGGAACTGTTTTCTCCTTTCAGGAATCAACAGCAACTGGGAAGAAAGCAAACTATTCAGTGCATATGTAAAGGAGGTAATACTATTCTCTACTCTTTCATCTAGCCTCCTTAAATGAAATGAGGCCTCCCAAGTGAAACCATAGAACTTGCCTAAAAAGTCCCCTTTTTCTCATTTGTTAATAATTCTCCAAGAAAATCCAATTTTTATAGTAATTTTCTATGAAATCTGTTTATCTAACAAAGGACATAAAAGATCTCTACAAAGAGAACCACGAAACTCTAAGAAAAGAAATAGCTGAAAATTTTAACAATTGGAAAAACATACCATGCTCATGGCTGGGAAGAATCAACATTGTTAAAATGTCCATACTACCCAAAGCAATACACAATTTTAATGCAATCCCTATTAAAGCTCCACTGTCATACTTTAAAGATCTTGAAAAAATAATATTTCATTTTATATGGAATCAGAAAAAACCTCCAATAGCCAAGACATTACTCAGAAATAAAAACAAAGCAGGAGGAATCACACTACCAGACCTCAGACTATACTATATATCGATAGTGATCAAAACAGTATGGTACTGGCACAAAAACAGAGTAGATGTCTGGAACAGAATAGAGAACCAAGAGATGAATCCAGCTACTTACTGTTATTTGATCTTTGACAAGCCAATTAAAAACATCCAGTGGGGAAAAGATTCCCTATTTAACAATGGTGCTGGGTGAACTGGCTGGCAACCTGTAGAAGACTAAAACTGGACCCACACCTTTCCCCATTAACTAAGATAGACTCTCACTGGATTAAAGATCTAAACTTAAGACATAAAACTATAAAAATACTAGAAGAGAATGCAGGGAAAACCCTTAAAGAAATCGGCCTGGGTGAATATTTTATGAGGAGGACCCCCCCCCCAGGCAATTGAAACAGCTTCAAAAATACACTACTGGGACCTGATCAAACTAAAAAGCTTCTGCACAGCCAAGAACACCGTAAGTAAAGCAAGCAGACAGCCATCAGAATGGGAGAAGATATTTGCAGGTTATGTCTCCGACAAAGGTTTAATAACCAGAATCCACAGAGAACTCAAACGTATAAGCAAGAAAAGAACAAGGGATCCCATTGCAGGCTGGGCAAGGGACGTGAAGAGAAACTTCTCTGAAGAAGACA